>CAJQZJ010032083.1:7129299-7160987 GCA_907164525.1 Lophiomys imhausi
CCTCCCCCTCAACCCCCATCCTCTTCCCTTCTTCTTTTTTTTTTTTTGTTTAAGGTATTTCTTTTTCCCCCCAACAGCTATCCCTTTCAGTCCAAAAAATGGTTCTTTTTCTTATAACTATAAATACAATACAAAACAACAGAAATAAATAGGCCACAATTATAAGAGTTATATGGCTTAGCATACATTCCCAATGTCCAGTCCATATGTATTTGGCACCTGACTTTAACATTCTACTATCTAACCATCTCCATGAGTTTAAAGTTCTATATCTGACTCAGCTTTCATACTAACTTGCCTCATAATTTTAAAAATATCTTCTTAGATCCAGAACACCCTCTTGATTCCTAAACAACTCAAAATTTAACTATGAGACTCTAGCTATCTATTCTTTAACCACCTCAGAGATCTGAGAGGGATAAATATATCTGATTATATAGGAAGTGCAGGGCCTGCAGCTTCCAAAACTAAAAAATGACATACCAGTGGCTGCCTGGACAGTTTCCATTTTCTCTCCATACATCTGCCTGGCTTGATTTTTAACCTTCAGCAAGTAAATGAATCCCTGTAACCTGAAGAATGCTAAGGCCCATTTAGTTTGACTATTATGAAGATTAAATGATGAAATGTGATACAACATGTAGAAATGTTGGCCTTGGAAAGAAGGGCAACTTGCTCACCCATCTAATCACTGCTAACAAAGGTGTCATGGGGTTTATGTTTTTTATGAAAAGAATACTTGAAAAATTAAAATATCCAGGTGTTGTGGCCATGCCTTTAATTCCAGCACTCTAGAGCCAGAGGCAGAACCAGGCAGATCTCTGTGAGTTTGAAGCCAACCAAATCTACATAGTGAAGTTCCAGGACAGTCAGGACTAAATAGTGAGACTTTGTCTCATAAAAACAAAACCAAAAATGAAATAAAAAATATATGAAACAGCCTCAGTCACAGGTGTAAGGTATTTCAGCATCAAAAAGGAAGTGATTTTTAGGTAATAAAACTGTGCCTATATATGAAAATCTAAAAAAAGAAAGAAAGAAAGAAAATGTGAATAATTAGCAAAACTACCCAGAATATTTAATTTAAAAATGACCATTAAGGATTGTTGAGTACCACAGTTGTTTTTATCCATTATTCAGTTGTAGGGCATCTGAGTTGTTTCCAGTTTCTAGCTATTACAAATAAAGCTGCTATGAACATAGTTGAGCTGATGCCCTTGTGGCATACATCCAAATGATTCCTCACCAAACCACAAGGATGTCTCCTCAACTAAGTTCATAGCAGCTTTATTTGTAATAGCTAGAAACTGGAAACAACCCAGATGTCCCTCAATGGAAAAATGGATAAAAAAGACTGTGATACATTTACACAATGGAATACTACTCAGATGTCAGAAATAAAGGAAATCATGCAATTTGCACAGAAATATATGGAACTTGAAAAGCTCATCCTGAGTGAGCTAACCCAGACCCAGGAAGATACTCATGGCATGTATTTATTTATATCTGGATTTTAGAAATATAGTACACGATAACTATCCCACAACCAACAGACAGACCCAAAGGAACAGGAACTTAGCATAAGTATCCTATGAGAAATTCCACCCAGCAGCAGATCAAAATAGATGCTGAGACACACGGTCAAACATTAGGTGGAGCTCTGGGAGCCCTCTATAAGAGAGGGAGGAGGAACTGAGAGACCCAGAGGGGACAAGAATGACACATGAGGATCAATAGAACCAACCAACCTAGGCACCTAGGGGCTTACAGAGAGAGTGAAGCACTAACCAAAAAAAGAAGAAAGAAAAAAGCAAACTTAGAATAGACCTAGATTCCCCATATATATATGATAGGCAACTTCATACAGATCCCTTAGCAAGTAGGGTTGGGGGAATCTCAGTCATAGACTTCGTTACCTGTTAGTGGGACACTTTACCTTAGCTGAGCTGCCAAGTTGAGCCTCAGAGCAAGAGGAAGCTCTTAGCTCTCATGTGACTGATGAACTGAAAGGGGCTGATATTTGGGGGCCCCCACCCTAGAGGAGAAGGATAGGTGGAAGAGGTGTAGAAGGTGGGAGGATGGGACCGGGAGGGTGGAACTGTGGTGGAGATGTAACTTAAATTAATAAATAAATGTTTTAAAAAAAATGATTGTTGGGTAAATTGATTACTATAAATCTGAATATCATCAAACTTAAGAAATAATAGCTTAGAATTCCTGGAAAACAGAATTGTTGACCATTGGATCAATATTTTTTCTTTCCATTAATTAATGTATTTATTCACTTTACATCCCAATTGTAACCCCCTCCCCCCAGGATTCACAGTAGTCCATGTTGGCTTGCAAAACCAGTAAGGTGGGCTCATTGGAACAGCATTTGCACCAACACATGCGTGCCACTTTAGAGAAAAACATATTGAGAAAGTAAAGTTGGTTCTGCAAGACAATACAGAATCACAGTTCACTGAGAAACTGCACCTGAAATAAACATTTAGCCCAGGAGTGCCAGTGGTGGGTGGACTGAAGAGGTTCTTTCGTCCCACCCTTCCTGCCCCTCCGCCCCCCCGTAGTTAGCAGTAGGGAGCTCTGGTCAGCTCTGTTAGGATTTTGTGTCTCCAGCAGTGGTTAGGAGGAATCCTCAGTTCTAGCTGTGTCCACGTGGACTCTCAATCCCAGCAGGCTGTGAGGCATATCTTTACATAATAACCTCAGAAATCCAAACCAGAGCAGACGTGTTTAGGATTCTTGAAAGCCGGACTCACAGTGCCATGATTCCTGCACATGCTCTGCTGTCTAATGAAAATATCTCCACAGTCACAGTATTCAGGGAACAGGGACAAAAAAAGAGAGGAGAATTGGAGACATTTCTATGGGAAACCAACAAAGAAGCAACTGAAATATTTTAGGTGCCAGTTGTTGGCTGATTGAGGTAGCTTGGCTCATCGTTCTTTCTAAAGGGAAGTTTATTTCAGGTCATGGTGGACATTCCATAGGTGAGTACAAATGCTTTCCTAAATTAACTCACACTCTGGCACTGCTTCAATATACATATGAGAAAAATGTATCCAGGGAGGCATAGAGCATCTAGGTGGAGATGAACAGCGCAAGACTTCGAAGTATTGAGGCTGCAGAACACACCCAATGCAGAACTCAGCATTTCCAGTGATGGAGCCACTGAAAGAGGGGACTGTGATTTGCAGCCAATTGCAAGATGCTGTGGCTCACAAGTGGGCTCTGGAGCAGAGTGACTCCATGCCAAGTTATCTGAGGTAGGAGTGAGGCTTTTGGTTTAGGAGTGGGATTCTGCCCATAACCAATGTGGCATTTTTATAAATCTATGTAATAAATCCTCCATAACAGCCAAAATATACCTTTAAGGAAAAAATCATCAAAATCTAAAAAAAAAAAGTTAAAAGCAGTTGATAATGCAGTGAGGGGTGCTGATTGTGATCAATCATACTGCTAGAAGCTGGACTCCCTTCCTCTCCTCTTTCCTTCCTTCCTTCTGCCTTTCTTCCCTCCCTCTCTCACTACTACTTTCTCCTTTTCTTTACCATACTTGCACTGAGACTTTAAAATAATTGTAAAACACAGAGATAAATCTTGACTAAATAAACTGAGGCGGTGTCAGAAAGCAAATAAGTTTTACAATTTTTAAATAGAGGAATAATGGAACAAAAATGCATTTTTTTAACATGTGAAAGGAAATGTGTTGACAAAGATGAGACTGTGTTCTTTTTGTTGTTGCTGTTGTTTTGTTTTGTTTTGAGACAGGATCTTGTAACTTGCTGGCCTTGAAGTAAGTAGACCAAGGTGGCATCGGACTAGCAGAGATCTGGCTGCTTCTGACTGGAATGGAGTGCTGGGATTAAAGACTTGCATCTCCATGCCTGGCCAAGGTGAAGCTTTTTATAACTCCATGCTGTTGTTGATAGGCTGATGAACAATGAGTGACAAGGAAGGAGTTAACAGATTTGATTTATTCATGATCTGTTCTTAATCACAGCCTGAAGAACCAGGGGGTCTAATAAACTTACCCAAGGCATCCATATTTTTTTGTGATTTCGTATTCAGATTCATTCATTCATTCACTCATTCATTTATTCATTGTTTTATCTCTCTCAGACGTATGTGGAATGTGTCTCTATGTGTGTCCATACCCACATGTTTGTGTGTACACATGCACATGAAGGCAGTCTTCCTTGATCTTTCTCCACTAGCCTGCCTAGCCAGCTCGCTTTGAAGATACCCTGTCTCTGCCTCTGGATCACTGGAATTGCATGTGGGTAACAGCACCTACAGGGCATTTACATGGGTTCTGGAAATCTGAATTCAGGTGCTCAAGTGTATGTGGTCAATAGTTTACCACTGAATCATCTTCTTATCCTTGTATTGAATTTTAAACATATGTCTAAACAATGGATCGAAAACCTGTAGATCATATCATGTTTTTAATCATCTTAACTGATATTAAACTTTAGTAGATGTTCTTGCTTTAGAAAACACATTAGAGACCCACTGCTGGTATCTCCACTGACAAGGCACTGTGGGATCCTCTATAGAGACCCACTGCTGGTATCTCTACTGACAAGGCACTGTGGGATCCTCTATCGGCTACATGATCTTTACATATCTTGTTTTGTACAACTCTGTAATGTTATTATAGCCATGAATAGATGATGAGATGGAAAACACAGAAAAATAGATAAAATTTAAACTACAAAGAAAAGTCTCAGGGGATCTCTACTTTCCCATAACATGATCAGGCAGCCTAGATTTAATTGCGTGTCAATCTCTATGTCTATCTACCCTTTAATTGTTAATAAGTTTTCAACACAGAACATTCAAATCCCAGCAAGCCTGTGGTTCCCGCTCCTGAAATTCTTAATAATCACAGTGCAATTTTATTCCTCTCCACTGGGTGTTTTTAAAACCAGAAAGGAAAACATCCCAGACTAGTCTTTTTTAATCTTAGCTTAAGCTTAATGGAGCCAGAATCACCTCATTTTTGTATGAGATTGGCGACAGAGGACACAGTGAAAATAAGTTCCCCCCAAGCCACTCAATTATTTTTAATGATTTTCACAAAATAACTACTATTGACAGATGTCCAGGTCCCCAGAAGAAAAGAACAGTTATATCCCTGTCCAGTTTTGTGCCTTCCATCCATTGTGGCTTTGCAAATGGTTGGATGTCGGTGACTGAGGACTGTGAGGGCAGACAGCTGAGTGGCAAACACTAGGCAGGCGGATAAAGCCTATCAGATGCACACGCACAGAAGTGGGGCCTTAGATACTGATGGCCAAAAGTTTCAGTAGAAAGTCAAATGATCTGAGTGATAAAGCCTTAGGCAAAGGAGGATTGGTTTGTCTACATGATCCTAAGGTCCGGTGTGGCCCATTTCAGGTAGGGATGGTTTGGTTCTGAGGGCTAACCCTTGCCTCCTTGTCTGTTAGCCTCCTCCACACACTGATCCTTTCCCCAGGCTGACACCTTGGCCACCATAGATCTATATTATATTCTGGTTCAAAATGCAGAAGAAAAGCCCCCCTCCCCCTTTGTAGTATGTGGGGATGCCTTCTTTGCAGTCCTAAAATTACTTATACTCCTGACCTATGCATTTATATTCATAAGTGACTCAATCTCAGCCTGGCAGAATGGCTCAGCAGGTAAAGATACTTGTGGCTAAGCTGGATAATGAGACTTTTATATCCAAGACCCACATGATAGAAGGAAACAAAGGATTCTCATGGGTTGTCCTTTGACCTCTACACATGTAGCTTGTGCATGCATGACTCGCCCACAATACATAAATAAGTAAATAAATATTTCTTTAAAAAACAACAAAACTCTCAATCTTCTTAAGAGATGCACTACACAGAGAAATGAGAAGTTCTTTGGGTATCTATCACTGTTCATAATGGTCTCCAATTGGCTAGCAAAGATGGCAGAAGAGACTGGGGATGAGAAGCTCTTCTAGAGGCAAAGCTGTTATATTTTATTTTCCCTTTTTTTTGGTTTGTTTCTTACATTCAGTGTGCAGTCTCTAGAGAACTACTTGATCCAAACCTTCTTAGTTACTGCTCACACACGCTCTGAAGCAGGAGCTGAGAGATACATTCTGACCTGTGGATCTAGTCTTTCTGGCTCTGCTTCATGCTTATGGTTCAGATGTGAGCTCTCAGCTACTGCTCCAGTAGCATGCCTGCCTGCCTGCCTACTGCTATGCGCTCCACCCTGGTGATCAAGGACTTAACCTTTGAAACAATAAGCAAGCCCTCAATTAAATACTTTCTTTTATAGTTGCCTTGGTCATGGTATTTCATCACGGCAATAGAATAGTAACTATGACACACACTTTTAGGATGACAAGAGAATCTGCTGCTTCGATTACGTGGTATTTTCTTTCCACCTTCCTTCTTTGCCTTTCCTCCACTTCCTCCTTTCCCTCTTTCCTTCCTTCTTGGGTATCATGTAGACCAGGCTTGCCTTGATCTGCCTCCTAAAGGTTGGGATACTGAGTACCAAACATCTTGCCTTTTGCCTGCTAGAAAAACACTACTACTGACTGAACTACACCCAGCCCATAGCTGTATCATCTTCCTATATACCCTTGTATCTGGCCTTGCACATGGCTCTAGATTCTGTCATTTCTTGATGTCAACCAGTAAGAATAGAGAAATTTATTTAAATTTTAAAGAGAGAACACCGACAGAAATAGATCATTGAAATCAATGGCAGCCCTCGGTATATCAAAGGTGTGATTCAGGAAAGTTCCATGACATCCCCCTTTTGGGACTTCCTCAAAGTAAAATGTTAAATAAGCCCCAGTCTTCCTTCTCCACTCTAGTTAAGAGCTTGTTTGATTTTTATCTCAATCATATGCTCTTTTTTTTCTTTCTTTGAAGTTTTGAAGTTTTGAGTGTGTATCGACATCTTCATATTTACTTAGGGAACTGAAGAAGGTTAGAATTACAGAAACTGGAGAAACTTTGATGCATTGTAATAAAAAAAAAAGTAGGTTTAAAACAAATAGGAACATGGTTATTTCTGGAGATTTCCCTTGGGAAACAAATTTGTGGTCCACGGTTCCAAGATTCTCCAATCATCAAAATCCATCAAGATCAACAGCAATTGAGGCTGATTGGCAGACTCTCCATTTTCCTCCATTTTAAGGTAAAAATAAAACCAGTATCAATGTAAACACCTAGAACATTCATCAGCAAAAAATTACTCATCAGAAGCATTGTTGCGAGGATGATATTGTAGAAATGGATCTGTTGTCAGGAAGGAAGATCACCACGGAGACAGGAAAGCTGAGCCCTTTGTTGAGATGTTTAAGGGGAGATTCAGGGGAGATCCTACTTCTTGCCCTATCCCCAGTACCTGACATTTTCAACTCTTTCAGGTCTAGTTTAACCACATTTATGAAGTTCAAAATGAATTCTATCCCAGTCTTCTCTAGCCTAAAATATATAATTGCAATGCATCATAAAATGAACTCTTGGTTACTAGAAAGTCTGGACTCCTCTGCTTGAGTGTGTGAGAGCTTTTTGTACTTTGTACCTTACGGAAATTAAAAACAGCTTTGCTGCCACTGTTTAATGATGATCCATGATTTTAAACAGAGAACCAGAAAGATTAGAAATGCCTTGAGAAACATAACATTTTCCTCAGTCAACTATTATAACACCTGAAACAGAGTCCTCCAGCCTTTTCTTCATGTATATGATCTTCTTTCTAAGAATTATTTATTTTGATTTTGATTTATGTGTATCTGTCTGAATACCAGCTGTGTTGAGGTGGCCACAGAAGTGAGAAGAAGGCACTGGTCCCCTGAAACTAGAGTTAAAGACAGTTGTAAGCCACCATATGAGTACTGGGACTAGAACCAGGGTCTTCTGCAAGAGAAGCCAATGATTGTAACTATAGCTCCATGTGTATATGCTTTAGTGAGTATGTATTCATGCTAAAACATGATAGAGATTTTCTGTAATGTGCTTGTTTTGCATAATACTGCACACTCTGAGTGCCATTAACATTTTGACAACTTCTTTTGTCAATAATGCTATTCGGTTGGTTGATTAATGACCAATGAATTAATTGCATTAGAATTATTTATTATGGGGCTGAAGAGATGGCTCATCAGTTAAGAGAACTGGCTGTTCTTCTAGAAGACTCTGGTTCAGTTCCCAGCACCAAAATGTCTAACAGTCATGTGTAACTCCAGTTCTAGGGGATCTAATGGCCTCCTCTGACCTTCTCTGGCCTCGGTGGGCACTGCGCTCATGTGACACACAAGCATTCATGCAGAAAAACACTTATATACATAAAATTTGAAATATAATTCTTTTTTATTTTCAGTATTTTCCTATTTTACAACATGGTACATAATACTGTTGAAATAGGTATTATTTTTCCCTCAAAGAAATACATTATTTCTCCTTAAATCTTTGAAGGGAATATTAGATGTACACTTAAAAACTTTTCATATAAAAATACAGTTGTTTGAAAAGGCCATTGATAAGATAGAAATAATTACAAATGAAACACAATGAGTTAAGAACAAATTTTTCTTATTTCTGTTGGTTTGGCCAATTCTCAGTTTAACTGTAGCTCATTGGCTAAATTGTTTTCTTCAGTTTTTAATGTTTTCTCTTTGCAGAGGAGAGGATCACTAAGGGCTGAAGCTCAGTAGTTGGTTTTCTGTGTAGATGTGTTTCCTCTGTAGGAGGCCCACTTTCTCCCTTGTTTCTGACCTGCGTCCTTTGTATTCAGGTTTGTATCTAGCAGGCCAAGTACCAACCCGATTGCATGAGTAGTGAGAGAAGACATCCCTGCTGTGTTCCTGGAGGCAGGGAAAGTGTTCTAGCCTTTCTAATTAAGTGTAGCATTATAGACTTTTTAATGGTCTTTTATCAGGCTGCTTAAATTCTTACTTTCTTCTAATTTCCTAACTGTTTTTGTTAGAAATAAGTGTTAAATGGTCACATTGTTTTGGGTATGGCTATAATCACATATGCTTTTATCTTGGTCTATTTATGGTACGTTTTGTCTATTAATACTTTAACATTATGGTGTTTATTACACACATAAGTGTCTATATGTAGGTCCTTATTTCCCAAATTGCCTAGATGTCAATATACAATTTTATATCTTAACATCTTTTTTATCAGAAGGAAAAACTTTGAATTATTATGAATATTGTTTTAAAAGACTATATGAATATAGAATGCAAAGAAAGAACAACAAAGCTGTAATGTGACATTATCCTGGCAGGGCAGCTCTCTGAGGGACAGAATCCTCCCAGCAGAACCATATTTACTAAGATAGAAATTTGTGTCATAGTAAAGTCATCAAGTAATTAGGCATATGTGTTCTGGGCATTTATGAATGATTGAAATAGAAAATATGACAGTCTCTGCTATGTAATGGGAACTTAATATAATTAGGAAAAATATCATATTGTTTAGTCATTGTACAAGGTGATATGTTGTCTGCCAAATCACTTCAGCAAGGATGTGTTTTAATATAGAGATCATTATTCTCTATAGATCTTGCATAGGAAGAAATGCTGGTTGATTTTTACCAGCTGGGGGAAAGGCAAGCTACTTCAGTCTTAAAAATGACCAAGTCCTTTCAGAAAATAAGAATTTAGGTATAAATTGGTAGTGAATTTTAAAATGTTCTTGGGATATAAAACATTTTCGTAAAAATGAATAACTGTGTTAGGAGCCTCAGAATTTAATTAAAATGTCCTGAATTACAACTCACCCCTCCACCCTCAATCGCTGGCTATCTCTCTGCCCTATTTCATCTTATGAATTTAAATGTATATTGTGCTTCTTGGAAATCGGAGTAACACATATTTGTAAGGCATGTGCTAGACTTCAGTGTCCAGATGTTGCTTGCATGATGGTGTGGACAGAAACACAAGAATGGAAGTTCTGTAGCCCAGTCTCATCTTCCCGTCATTGCTCCACATCACCACCGTGTGCGTTTCACTTCAGGTTTGCTGGACATTCCGCTCTATACACAGGGCCATTTCAGGAAGCCTGATTGATTTGAGTCCTGTCCACTGACATAAGGGCTACTGTAAGAGCTGCCCCTGAGGTATTGCCTGGAAATTTCAGAGACCCTCGTCTCTGCCAGACCATTTCTTCACGACGAAATCGAAATCTGGCTTGATACTGAGAAGAACATTTGTGTTTAATTCCCCTCGGAAATGTCAGTGTTCATGTCCCTAGCAGAGCATAAGAGTTCATGTCACGATCAACTGCAGGAGTGACATGGCACTCCACCCATTTATGTGTGGGTTGGGAGTATCTGGCGAGATGGTGAACATCTGTAATTGCAGAAGCTTGGGGACTGAAGCAGGTGGATCACTGAGAGTTGGTGGAAAGTCTAGTCTCTGGGCCAAATATAGCTTCCCAAATGTCTTTTGTTTATAAACTAATCAGTTTAATTTTTCATAGTTATTTGTGTGTGTGTGTGTGTGTGTGTGTGTGTGTGTGTGTGTGTGTTATGAAGGACTACACATAGGGCATCATGTCTGCTGTGAAAGCATTCTAGTGCTGGTCTATATCCTCTGCACTTGATTTTTTATTTTTAGAAATATTTATTTACTTTTATTATATGTGTATAAGTGTTGCCTGTGTGGATGTATGGCATTGAACTTGTGGTCTTTCTTCTTCGGATATCCCAAGTACTGGGCTTATAGGCATGTACATCACACTGGCTGAATATATTTTTTAATATTATGGATCTTTATCAGTACATGCTATAAAGACTCGGGAAACATGGCAGAAGAGGAGGAAAAAATGTAACAGCTGGATGATGAACATGAGTACTTCGAAATACCATTTTCTGGGCGTGACATGGTCATTGTGCTCATAAACTCATAGCAATTATCACTGCCTGAACAATATCTAAGCAAGATCAAGGCACTCAAAATTTTAACATGGGTGGTGGTGGAGCTCATGAGCCCTGCACTGACCAGAGAAGCTATTAGCAGTAAATACCCATGTGGGGAAGGAGAACCACTTTTCTGTGGAAGTATGGACACTGTAGTCTGCCCAGGCTCAAGTGGATGGGTCACACCCATCCACACATGGGAATCACTAACTGGATTTATAAGTTGTTAAAAAAAGAAGAGGATATGAAGTTGGGAAAGGGTTCTTGGAGGAATCTGGGAGAAGCTTGAGGGGAAAATTAGGGAGTGGATATGATCATATTCAACTATGTACAGGTATGACAGTCTTAATAAATTTTAAGAAACAAAGTAACGGCCAGGCGGTGGTGGCTCACGCCTTTAATCCCAGCACTTGGGAGACAGAGGCAGGCGGATCTCTGTGAGTTCGAGGCCAGCCTGGTCTACAAAAGTGAGACCAGGACAGCCAGAGCTGTTACACAGAGAAACCCTGTCTCAAAAAAAAAAAAAAAAAAAAAAAAGAAACAAAGTAACCTGAATGTTTAACGATATTATGGCATCAATATCATATAATAGAATGCAGTTGATAACCACATCCTTTACAGATGACACTGATTGGAACGCATCACACCATCTTCAGCTAATTCAGTGATCAAGCCCTTCTCATCATTCGGCTTTTGCCTCAAATGTCACCTTCCCTGAAAGGCTGTTCCTGATGACCCAAATCACAGCCCACACCACTGGCTACTTTATCTTCTGACTCTGTTTTATTGTAAATATAGATTTATTTATATTATACTGTTTGTTTATTAATTGTATGTGTGTGCCTGTGTGAATTTATGTGCCCTAGATGTATGCAGTTGCCTTACAGAAGCCAGAAGAGGGCACCAGATCACATGGAGCTGGAGTTAAAGGCAGCTGTGAGCCAACACATGGGTTCTGGGAACTGAACCTAGGTCCTCTGCAAGAGCATTAGTTAATTAATTGTTGTTCACAATTAAGCCATCTCTTCAAGCCCTTATGTTTGCTTTCTCTTTTTAGAAAATAATCACCTACTGATGAAGAAGCTATCTTTCCCACTGTCTTTCAGCATCTATGATAACACCTGAAATGCATTATGTACAACAAATACTTGTTTAATAAGTTGTAGAATCCATGAGTGAATGAGCACATACATTACTGAGTTAAGGAGCAGTATAGAGCTGTCTGAATAGGCTGCTAACATTGATGTAATATATGCATATCTCTGTGCTTCACAAATGAGAGTTGAGCTCACAGGTCCCTTGTTTTCTATGATCTCACCAGTCCTAGTAATGTGCTAGACACTTAGTGGTGCTCAGTAAGGAAGAACCATTATTAATGTATGATTGGAAACAATCTGGGTCTTAGGTGGATTCATGTTGTGATATTAACCCTTTTAGCACAGGGAAGGCACTAAAAATTCAATAATTCATTGTAACTATCATCATATTGAAATTTAGGAGAATATTCCACAACTATTCAACAGTTCCTGGACATATTTTATGCTTATATTTGATTTCTCTTCTTGTGGGGCTAGGGAAGCCACCACAAATGTTTGCTAGGGTTTTACCTATTTTAATCACTTCTCGAATTCAAGCACTCATCAATAGTGAGTATACATGCTTATGTTTCTAGATAGAACATGTGGCTTTTGCATTTTGTTTTCTTCATCAGCTTAACTTTTGTTTGTAAAACCTATCCTAACTTGTAACAGTGAGCTGTCCATTTTTATTTCTATGCATGTATTTTTTTATCTGCTTTCAGGTTTCAGGACATTGAGATTGTTTATACTGTTGTTAGATCATATGGCATTTGCATGCAAGCTATTTTCATACAAAACCTATGCAGGTTTTCCTTCTTCCACTTCTGCATGGGGTGGATGGAGTGGGATGGGGTTGTATGGGGTAGGATGGTTCATACATTTGCTGTTGAGACTGATATTTCAGTCATTTCATGGGCCCTACCACAAAATTAATTTTAGGAGTAGCTAAAGGACATTTTAGAAAGTTGTATTTGTTTTTAGTTTTTCCTATTTAGAAATTAAAACATCCTTAGAAGAACCTAGTGGCAAAGGTGGGGCACAAAGTGGGCATCTTTGACACTTTGTTGTAATTGCGGGCAAAGAGCTCATATTGGCTTAAAATCCCAAACAAGTATGGTCAAGAAATAACAGTGGAGAGAGATTTGCTCACTCAACAACAGGCAACATGAGCTTGGGGGCCATTTAAAGCTCAAGGATTCTATCCAGTGAGTATATATACATGTTCTAAGTGGGGGCTTATTCTAGGTACTCTCAATTAGGGATAATATTCCCTTCATGTCCAAGTGATGGTCATTGTTCAAGAAGAAAAGATGATGGACATACATTTGTTGTGTTCAGCCCAAATGGAGGACAGTAATACTTCTGGCCATGTTCATTTTTCTCTAAAACATTTCAAGTAAAAAATGAAAGGATGAGGACACATTGAAGGTATGTTGATAAAATAGTTGTGTCACTAAAGGTTCCTGTCTTGCTTACTGACTATCATTACCACAATTTTAGAAATTTATTTCAGCATTTAATGTGACACGTTGATCTCTCCAACTTACTTGCAAAATGTATCTAAATTCAACTTATTCTTGTCTAAGCCGATATCATCTTTCCCACAGATTATGACAGAAAACTTCCCCATGGATATCTGTCTCTATTCCTATCACATTCTGAGCTCTTTAAAAGCATAAATCAAGAAAGGGGGAAATTATTCTGTCAATAAACTGCTTGCCTTGCATTCCTGAGGACCTGATCAGTAGCTAGAGCCTGTGGGGCCCAGGGATGTGCTTGCAAGCCCAGATCTGGAGAGACAGATATAACTACAACCCTGGGGGCTTGCTCACCAGCCAGCCCCATCTGGTAGGTGTGTTCCAGGCCAGTGAGAGATCCTGACTTATAAAAAATAGGAGGGTAGATGGTACTCGAGGACTGACACTTGAAGTTTTCCTCTGACCTACACATGAACACACACACATACACACGTATACATATATGTACACACACTCACATGTGCACACACACACAAGCACACGCTTGTGTACCTGGACATACATCAAAATGCCCACAAATACTAAGTTTAAAAATGTAAGTCAGCTTATTTATGCACACCAGCTTGAGATTCCCAGTGACTTCCCAGACTGTTGACATAAACGCCGATTTTCTTACCACTATCTGGGAGGCACTGTGTGGTGTGGTTGTCAATTTTGACAGCACCCTCACTGGATACCAACCTCCTTTGGGACCTTGGCAGAGTTTAGAGTGGTACTCTTACCAGATTCCCCTTGTGTCACTACCAACGAAATGGTCTCTGCATCAAACATTCCTGTCTAATCCTCTTAATAGATCCACTTCAATTTGGACCTCTCAACTCAGACATCTTCCTCTGGCCATGCTTACTGGCTCCCCAAGGGCAAATTCTGCTCTGAGGTTTTCTCATGGCCCTCACCAGAGTCAGTCATTACTTGATGAGCACATTTGTTTATTGTCACCCTGACACTGCAGTCTGTGGCCTTTGTAAAAAGAAGAGACTCGTTCAGCTCATTTCTTGCCATGTTCCTGGTGCCCAGAACTGTGCCTGAAATTCAACCATTATTTTCAGTTTAAATAGCTCTCTGCCTGGTGACAGGAACCTCAGGGCTTGCAGCCAACGCTGAGCTGCTGGCCTGTGTCTAATTGGATTTCTTTTGTCAATACAGACTGAGGATAATTGTGCCTGTCACAAGCCTCTGTTCAGATAGCCAGCTTACCTTCTTTATTTACTGCAGCACCCCCTCCTTGTGGCTACATTGGGGATATGCTCATGATTATGACTGCTAGTAGGTGCCAGTGGCATCTTCATTCAGTCTCATAAATTGCTTTGTTGAGTTATATTGGCTTAAAGAGTTCAGAACTGGTAGATTCTGTCTTCCTAGATGTGAATCAACCCATCAGTGGTATCCAATGATTGGCTGTTCTTTCTTAAAAATGCGTTTCTAAGCTTTTCTTTGTTACAGAAATCCATACCTTCAGGGTTTTCAGATGTGAATGTCTGTCTGCTTGCACTCACCTTTGGTTGGTTGGTTGGACAGGCTGGATATTGAACCCAGAACCTCCTTCATGCTATTCCCATGCTGTATCTCCAAGCTACAGCCCTGGTTTACTCACCCTTGTTCTTGTGGGTGTCAGCTGCTATGGCTGGCAGACTTCCCAATGGTCTCAGTGGCCTTGTCTCTTTCCTGCTACTCTCTTTGATTATGTCATATGATCAAAGAATTTCACCAATGCAACTAAGTGACCAGTTGAGTTTAAAATAAGTTCAGTGGTATCATCCAAGATCCATGGAAGGAGGGGAACATTCTCTACCTGGTGGAAGATGAGAAAGCAAGAGATATTCAGAACATTAGTGGGGGAGATTTTGTGATTTTTGAGATGGAAAATCCTGGGGAATGAGGATTAGGGAGAATGGTCCTTGGCCAACATCAGTTGGAATACAAGTCCTATATCCCAGAAGAACTCAATTCTGCAGGGTAACTGAAGGAGCTAGAGGCAGAGTCTTCTAAAAATCAAGCAAAACAAAACAAAAACGTCTGGCCTTGGGAGCTTGTCAAGGCCATTTGCACTTCTGTGAAACAGGACAAGTTCATGATGACCTTTTACACCACAATAGACAACCAATCCAAACATGAATTTAAGCCAACTTACATATATAATTTTTTTTACTTCTATGTTTCTGTCATGCTGATATTCCCAGTGAAACTGGTGTCTTTACAGGTATTTTTGAAATAAAGATATTTCCCAGTGGTTACTTCTGTCACACTTGGCCCAGTCTAGAATCACCTGGGAAGAAAGTTTCAATGAGGGACCCTCAAGATGAGGTTGCCTGTGTACACATCTGTGGCTGATGGTCTTGATTGGTTTAATATGTAGAAAGATCAAACCTAGACCTGGGTAGGACAATACCCTGGGTTTGGACCCTGAATTGTGTAAGAGTAGAGAAGACAAGCTGAGTCAGTGTGCAAGCATTCATTTTTCTCTACTGACTGGATGTGATAAGACTGGATGCTTCATGTTCTACTGACTTGGCTTCTGCGATAAGAGACTTTAACCTGGAATTGTGGGCAAAAATAAATACCTGATTGTGTGTGTGTGTGTGTGTGTGTGTGTGTGTGTGTGTGTGTGTTTGATGGGGAAGGGTTGCCCAGAGGCAGGGGGACAGATCAAGGTATCTTATCACAGCAAAAGACATGAAACCAGGACACCTACTTTAATGTTGTGTCACCTGCCTGCTTTAGCAAAAGACATGAAACCAGGACACCTGCTTTAATGTTGTGTCAGCCTCCTGCTTTTTAGATGACTTTTCCTGTGGTTCTAGTTATGTACAGGTCAAGGGCTTCTATGATGTGTTGTTGGACCAAGTTGTAGTGATCAGAACTGACAGGGGTGGAGGCGGGGCTGTTGCTGGCTTGTGAAATCCCCATGTCTTCCTGAACTCAGCCTCACTCAGCTCTTGTTACAAGCAGTAGCTTCAGATTGGATGGTTATCTCTCAATGGTCCCACTTTCATTGTTCATTTGAGTCATTGTTGGCACATTCACCTTTGGGTTCTGCATCTACCATCAGTTATACTGAGGTCTGAATGCAGCATCTAGAAAATTCTTTCTTTTCCATGTAACATTGAGTTGCTTTTATTGAACTACAGTTGCTTTTAGAGTTTATGGAAGGAGGAAAGTTCAGAAAATGTCCTGTTTCCACAACAGACAAGAAAACTGGTTTATAACCCTGTTACTATAAAAAAAAAAATTCTAGACTCAATTTTGTTTCCTGAAATAGTTAAAGCAAGGCAAGGTGTATAGGACTAAATAAAGGACATTCACCAGCTGTGCCTGTGGGTGAATATTTTATCTTCTCCTGGTTCAGTTTTTTCTTCTATGCTGTAGTATAACCAGGAGCTACTTGGAAATCTAATTCTTGTGACAGTTTTCATTCAAAGAGTGGTTTTCACTGTGTATTCCTGGGACCAGCACTGGTGCCTTCTGGAAAAGGAAATGCAAATTTTAAACCAGAAACTTCAAAGGTGGCCCGGGTCCCCATTCTTGTCTCAGCAACACTGTTTATAGTGCCTGGCACAGTGCTACCCTTGGATCTGACATGAACTTGCACATTAGTTGACTCGAAAGATGAATACTTGAACAAAAGATGTGTTTTATGAATTGTAGAGAACATGTGAGATCCAGGGATCAAAGGTGTCTTGGAAGCCTATACTACGTTACTGTTTTTTTTTTTTTTTTTACCCATAAAAATTTATTTTGCACCTTGGTTTGTTTTAATATAGAACTACTTCTAAAAATGTATACATAGTGAATACTTACTTTAAAAATGTATACATAGTGGAAGTGTTAATTAAGTGATATTAAATGTCCCTACAGCTCTGATGTCCTCTGGCCAATTTAGAATTATCCTCAGAGTGACATGGATTTGGGACACATGCCTGTGAAGTGTGGCTAGTGAGTCAGTTACTGGGCTGGCCAAGCCATGTCTGTCTTCTGGATTTATTATGCTGTGTCCCACATGCCTAATATGTGTCATTTTATAAGCCTTCCTTGGTCTTTCCAGACAGCGTTATTGGTGTTTCTATGGGATCTGTAAGGATGTTCATACGTTGCTAACATGCTGCTCTGCTGGTGGCTGCCTATCTGTGGGAGCTCATCCTGCTGGACTGTGGGGTGTGATTGTAGTCCGTGTTGAGGGGAGGAGTGAAAACTATGCATGGGTAGAAATACTTTTTCTTCTGGGTTCTGAGTGAAAACTCAGAATGGGTTCTCATTTCCTTTCTTACATGCCATAATGTAATTTAATATATTCTACTGAATATAATAATGCAATATAAATCCTTGCATTCATGTGAGTACATATATTTGCATGTATGTATTCATATACACATTTGCATACCTTTCATACACACAAATATATATATATATATATATATATATATATATAAAATCTCATACAGGTATTACAGATTGTCCATTCATAGGATTTTCTTTTATAGATTTTTGGCTAATAGCTCATGTCTAGTGAGTCACTGGGATCTTGTCAAAGAAGCTAACACAGGGTGAGCTTTTGGATTTCTTTCTGATACAGCATCACATGTAACCCAGGCTTCAAACTGAGGAAGTAGCTAGGACTAGCTTTGAACTTCCGATCCCCCCAAGGGTTGGGAATGCAGATAGTGCCACCATGGTGTGACTTAGGTTAAACTTTCATTTCTTTGTCTTTTTGTTGACCACACTTATTCTTTCGCAGTTTCATACATGTGCATTCTGCTTGCACTTACTCCCACACTACCATCTGCTAGGTCTCCCCCAAACCCAGCCACCCCAGAATTTATAGTTCTAAATTCCTAGTCAAACAAACAGGTGGTGCTGCTTAAAATCATTGGGTCACAAAGCCCCCTGCTGACCCCACTTAAATGATAAAGGGTCACAGATTTGGTTGCTGGTTCACTCACTTACTAGCTCAGTGATACAGCTTCACAGGCTGAATCTCTGTAGAGAGCAAATGAAGACTCCTTTGCATTCCTTCCCAAAGAAGCCTAGCCTCTGTAGTTTTACTAAGTTGTAGCCACTTTCTGAACGTGAGACTTCAGACTTGAAACCTTGGTTGACCAAGTGATGTCACTTAGTCCTTGGTCACTATTCACACATAACAAGGCAGAAGTTCGCTCTGTTATTTATCAGCCCTCCAAACCTTGCTGTGTCTTGTCTCTGCCTGCCCCATCTCCAGGCTTCCCACTGTTTTGATGCTTCACTCAGATCTTTGTTTAACTGCTACCTCAGCAGCAGAGGCCCTTCCCTGACCAGTACCTACGAAGTAACTCACCTACAGAGTCTTCCGTCAGTGTTTATGTTGCTTTAGGTTTATCACAGCAACCATCCACATCCACATGTTTGTATTAGCATGTTAATTAATTTCTGTCTACAGTGTCTGGTTTTGATTCTCATGGGACAAGCTCATGCGCTTCAGGAGGACAAGAAGGCACCTACCACTTTCTTTTTAAAAAAAAAAATTTATTTATTTGTTGCTTCAGGTTACATCTCCATCATATTGTCCTCTTTCCCCCCTCCCCAGCCCTGCCCTCCCACCGTCTACCCCCTAACCCTTCTATCCAACACCTCTGGAGTAGAGTGGCCCTACATAACAGTCCCCCGCCCCTGTTCAGAAGTCATATGAGGGCCAAGAGCCTCCTCATACACCGGGGGCCTACAAGGCAGTACCTCCAGTCAAAAGTGTCACATTGCCAGGGAGAGAAAACTAAGAAAAATCAACCAAACAAAAAAAAGTCTATGTCCATGGTTCCCTTTGGTGCATTGGTTGTAGTATGGATATCCTGTAATATAGCTAAAATCCGACTATGAGTGAATAGATGCCATGTGCATCCTTCTGAGTCTGGGTTAGCTCACTCAGGATGAGCTTCTATAGTTCCATCCATTTGGCTACAAATTGCATGATTTCATGGTTCTGATAGCTGAGTACTATTCCATTGTGTAGATGTACCACAGTTTTTTAACCCATTCTTCAGTTGAGGGACATCTGGGTTGTTTCCAATTTCTAGCTATTACAAATAAGGCTGCTATAAACATAGATGAGGAAACTTCCTTATGATTCCATGAAGAGGCATTTGGATGTATACCTAGAAGTGGTATGGCTGGGTCCTGAGGCAGAGCTATTCCAAGTTTTCTAAGATATCGCCAGACTGACCTCCATAGTGGTTGCACAAGACTGCACTCCCACCAGCAATGGAGGCGAGTTCCCCTTTCTCCACACCCTCGCCAGCATGTCCTGTCCTTTTTGCTTTTGATCTTAGCCATTCTGACAGGTGTGAGATGGAATCTCAGAGTCGTCTTGAGTTGCATTTCTCTGATGATTAAGGATGTTGAGCATTTCTTCAGGTGTCTCTCGGCCATTAGGGATTCCTCCTTTGTGAATTCTCTATTTAGCTCTGTCCCCCATTTTTTGATTGGATTATTTGGTTTCTTGGCATTTAATTTCTTGAGTTCTCTGTAAATTTTAGATATTAGCCCTCAATCAGATGTGGGGTTGGTGAAGACTTTTTCCCAATCTGTGGGCTGCCATTTTGTTTGAATGACAGTGTCTTTTCCCTTTCAGAAGCTTTTCACTTTCATGAGGTCCCATTTATTGATTGTTGGTCTTACACCCTGAGCTGTTGGTGTTCTGTTCAGGAAGTTGTCACCTGTGCCAATAATTTCGAGGGTTTTCCCCCACATTTTCTTCTAGTAGATTTAGTGTGTCTGGCCTTATGTTAAGGTCTTTGATCCACTTGGACTTAAGTTTTGTATAAGGTGATAAGTATGGGTCTAATTTCATTCTTTTACAAGTGGACATCCAGTTGGACCAGCACCATTTGTTGAAGATGCTGTCCTTCTTCCATTGTGCCATTTTGGCTTCTTTGTCAAAAATTAGGTGGCCATAGTTATGTGGGTCCATTTCTGGGTCTTCAATTTGATTCCATTGATCCACTGGTCTGTTTCTATACCAGTACCATGCTGTTTTTACTACTATTGCTCTGTAGTACAGCTTGAAATCTGGGATGGTGATACCTTTATTGTACAGGATAGATTTAGCTATTCTGGGTTTTTTGTTGTTCCATATGAAATTGAGAATAGCTTTTTCGAGGTCTATAAAGAATTGTGTTGGTATTTTGGTAGGAATTGCATTGAATATGTATATTGCTTTTGGTAGGATGGCCATTTTCACGCATCATTGTTGTCATCAACCGAAACCGAGTCCAGCAGAGAACGGAGGGCTGACGAACTTTGTTAAATAAATAAAGTGTGTGGTGAATAAATGAATGTGTGTGGTGAATAAATGAATGGCCAAAGTGATTCAACATGCCACCTCTGTTGAACCTGGGCTGTCCTCACCTCAAACCTGTAAAGGGCCCCAATCAGCCAGAAATCAGATTTGTGTATGGATTTTTTTGTTAATGTGCCAGGTTTACGAATATTTATGCAGCAATAAATGTCCTTTGGCAGAAAGTACATTCAATGAGTTAGAAGTTGAAAATGGTGTCTATAAAAAGCTGTCAAGCAGGTCTGTATGTAGCATAAAGGATCTTCAACATAAAGACCTTGCTGTGTAGTTATGAGGAGTAACCAATATCGATGACAATAACTTGTGAAGTTTTGGAGACCTCAGGGGCCTCCCTGATTAAAACCCATATGGATTTATCCATGAAGAACACTAATTTTCCTTTAATAACACAAGTCTTCTGGAATCACAGGGTACATGTGTCCAAATTCTTTTGGTTTAAATTATATTTTGAAATTATTCCTAGTACTTATACTTCCTTCTTTCATATCATATGTGTTCTGTTGCTCCCACTGTTACTTGGCAACACCATCTAAGCATTTTATCCATCATTTGTAGATTGACTCTCTAGTGCCAATGACATTTTTCCAAGGTTACCCGTGTTGTCTTTTATAAATTATTACTTCAAGTTACATCTCCATCACAATCCCCTCTCTCCACCCCTCCCTGTCCCACCCTCTCCCCTCTCCCTCCTATCCTCCTCCTCCAGAGTGAGTTGTCCCTACATATCAGCCCCCCTCAGTTCAACAGTCATGTGAGTGTTAAGAGCTTCCTCTTACTCATGGTGACTTAGTGACATTCATGACTTTCTCAAAATCCTCAGAGTTTAAGATCATTATATCAGGTGATTTTGGTAACTTGGAATTATCTGAAGGATTGTTAATAATATGAGGCATTACTGAACCTGCCAGGTAGCATGGGAGGGCTTTATCTGGTAAGAGATGTTAGTAATTTAAGCTGTTAGTAATTTGTGAATTGATAGGAAGAGTGACTGTGATATGATGTGAATGAGGCACACCCATTGGAGATCAAGAGCTTTTTGCCCAGTTTTCTGACATAGGAAAGATTTTTGTCAGCCATATGTTGATATCTTAGGGTTACCCCAAATATATCCTGGTTACTCAAGCCAAAGGACACAGATACAGCAAGTTACTTTTGAATAACAGAAATAAACTCATGGTAAGAAGTCCCCTGAGTGGACATTGATCCTTAAATTACGTTTGAAAAGACCCAACTTTGAATCACAAAAATGTATAGTCTTAAATTTTAGCTCTAATATTTGATTAGTTTTGACATTGGGAAAAATTATCCAAAACCTTTCAATGCCCACAATTCTGTGGAGACAATAGCATCTACTGTGAAGAGTTACTGTGAGGATTAAGGAAGTAAGGCATGCAGATTTAGAAGAGCCCACCATCTGCTCTGTTCATCCAGCTACTTGTTGACTGCTGAGTAAATGTTGCCAATGGTTTGAGGTAACTGCATTCGCATTCATACAATTGCACGGAGGCTAAGAGTTCAAGATGAGTACCGGTAGATTGCTTTATTTCAGGATTCCTCAAACTGTCTCAGACAAAACATTAGTGGGGGTTGGGCATCTCATTTTCAACATGGGAGGTGGCTATTGAAGGAGAATTCGGTTCTTCTTATGTGGATTCCTACACAAAGTTTCCCAGTTACACAATGGCCAGTTACCCTTGAACAACATATACAAGAATGTAGGGGTAAAGTGGAAACGGAATTACTTTCTAGGTCTAGATTGTTCTATCATTTCTACCATATTTTTCTGGTCATCTAGATGAAGCTAATGCTGTGTGCTGTGGAATGTATTAGGACTCAGTTCTGGGTAGAAGAGATAGATAAGTGGGCAAAAGCACTCACTGAGCAAATACGAGGACAGAGTTGAGAACTTCAGTGCCCATATAAAAATGCCTGTTGGGTATGGGGGTCTAACCAGTAATTCCACAGGGCCAGTGACAGAGATAAGGTTCCAGGAGTAAGTGGGCTAGCAAGATTGGCCAAATTCATGAGCTCTGCAGTCTAATGAGAGATCCTGACTCAATAGATAAGTGGAGAGTGATGGGGGAAGATATGAGATGTCTGGAATCCACACATACACAGGCACACTTGTGTACCTACCACACACGAGAACATGCATACACATATTCATGCACATACAATAAACCAAACAACCAAACAAAGAGTCAATCTGCAATCCTTGTTGGGAACAAATACATGAAGTCTACCAGAAAGGAGTTTTGAGGATTATCTTAGATAAAGAAGTGTTGTATATTATAATAATATATGTTTTTCAAGAGTTAATAATCTGTCTCAGTTAGAATTTGGAATTTGAAGAAACTGTGATGGATTGAGGTTAGACAAAAATCTTATCCATGAGAATCTTGTGAACTGTGTTATAATGAATTTACATGCTTGTCCACAGGCAATCAGAAGTCACTGAGGTGATTTTAACTGGAGGATAAAGGGCAAATTTGCTTAGGATTAAATCATTCTGATGAACAGAGGATGAATTTAGAAACAAACAAATTAACAAACATAGTTAACTGGCATTATGGACCAGACATAAATGCATGTGGTAGAGAAACTTTCATTTTTATTGGGTTGGGAGAGGGAGAAGAAGAATTAATTTTCTAGGATCCCTGCTGGTAGTTGGGAATACAAGATCATAAACAAAAAATGAAAACAAGATCGAAATGATAAGAGCAGCATTCTACCTTTGCTCCTGTTACACTTCAGGAGAGATGTAGAAAGGTGTGAATGAGAGGCTGGGTCTGTGTCCACAGATGTGATAAGGTTTACATCCCTTTTGAAGTTCTCTTGCTTAAGGCCGGGAAGGAGCCACCAAAATTAACTAATAAAACGGAATTTGTCAATGACACCAAAGTATGCATAAGTGATATATGAATCCTCCACTAACTGACTTTGAAAAGCATTCTGAATATGTGATTTCTTTATGTTTTCTGATTTGTTTAGATAGGGAACCCATCTGGTCCCTAAATCTAGAGGTGACTTCCTCATTCTGGAGACCTCCGTTAAGCGAAACATGCCTTGCCTCAACTCTTATGACCATGAAGACAGGGTCAAGAGTCTCGGGGCGAGGAGTCAAGAAGGGAAGGACACACTTGGAGACATAATCAGTGTTGGGGAGGTCACAGAGGTATGGCAAGTTGCCTCCACCATCTGGCGGTGACCTCAGCAAGAAAGAAATGAAGACTCCATCACAGATGGGACGGTAAGACAGAAAAGCAAATGATCTTGCTGAATGGACAAAACCTGCGAGGGATTTCTGTAAGGTATCTTTCTGACAGCTCTTGCCATTAAAAGACAGAATTCACTACACTCAGCTGTTTTAAACTTCCATTTCAGTTGTCGACGTTGTTAGTTTTCCCAAACACGACACCATTGCCCTGCTGTAGAGGTGAAGAAAAATGTCTTCTCTCTTGGATTTTTGCTACCTGAGAGTATAGCTTCCTAAGTGAAGATTTCCATGGTGCAGCTGGATAGCTTATCACAGGACATATAAAAATAGGCAGGCACCATAAATCCTCTCTGGGTCTAAATACACAGAATAGAAGAGAATGTATTTGCTAATGGCATTCTAGGGACAGGCAATGGATTGAGCCAATATTTCTTAGAATGTTATATGCTCAGTTTTGATGCTTGGACACATGACAATAGTGATGGAATACGTGAAAAACCCAAGGTTAAAAGTGCTTTTTAACACTATCTGTACCACTTACTACATTATTGAACATATTTCTCTTTGGCCTTTACCATCATTGCTGCTGTCATGATTCTTAAACTCGATGCACTTCCAATCAACCATTGTTGCCACAGTTCCTCAGATTGCTTTTTTCATTATGAATGGGAGGTGTTCACTCAGTCGGAAGTAGTGTCTCTTCTGTGAGTATGAAAATAAAGAGAAGCCTTTGAATCCATTTCACTAATTATCTGTGCTGTTTGCTTAGTATTTCCTATATCAATGTATCTATCTGTCTGCTTGTGTACACACAGAAGGAGTGTGGGGCTGAGAGAGAGATCATACTTAATTCTCGATCTTAATCACTTTGGTTCTATGTGTGAACCAAGCTTCCAGAAGAGAACATTTTAAGCAGAAAAAAAATCAATCAATTCTTCACCCAAAAGTGCCAAGATAGTGGGTGTAGTTCTTAGACTATTCAAGAACTTAAAAAATTCTGGTAACTGTCTTTTTTAACCCCAAAACTTATACTTCAGTAGATTGTTCTAAACAAAATGGCAGATTTTAAACCTACATTGTTTCATAGACATAAGATTTTTAATGACAATTAAAGGATACTATTTTCAATGGGGAGAACTTATAGCTCACACATATACAGTATGAGTTTGTGGAAACAACCTGTCACAAACAAAACGGCCATCTTTGTCTCATATTTTGACACGGAAATAACTTTCTAGTTCTGAGGATCAGTCCAGGGAGCCACACTGTTCACTCAGTCTACCACACCTGCTCAGATCCTGTATGCAGTACAGAAATGTACTACAGTCATGCACTAGTCAATTTTGCAAAGTTAATGAACTTAAGGGCACGTAAGTGACAGGGCTAGGGCATGCAGACAAGGGTGGAAGGTAGCAGCATGATCCTGCAACACTGCCAATAAGTAATAGGGAAGTGTGGATCCGAGACAGACTGATATTTTGGGTGCAGGTGGATTGCATTGTATCTGTTGAATCTGAGGGTGATTAAAGACTGAAGACTGTTTGTCAAGTCTGACATAATCAAATGGCAATTGTCTTATATGTCTGCCAGTGATGGGCTGACCAAAGAACCTAGCCTTAAGCGAGAGGTACAGCAACATTCAGTGAAGGCATTATTTTGGGGAATCAGTATTCATGAAAATCATATTGATTTTGGGACTTGCAATGACATAAGGGTCTGTTGGTGAAAGTTAGTGGACTTGAGAGCTTTGGACACCCTATTGCTGACTTAACACCACAGAGGCATGGAAGAAAACCCCTGTGGGGCTGCCAGTAGCCTCAAAGGAATCCATTCCACTTGCTGGTCCAGAACCAATCTCTCCCTTTCAATGCCTGATGCTCCTAGGGGAATGCAGGTTACAATATAAACATTGTCAAGCCTAGGACTCTTCCAATTACAATCAGTTACATAAATGTCTCAGGCAGGCATGAAGGTTCTCACATATCCTACCTGGTGATAACCATGGGCAAAGGTTACAGGACATGGGCAATGTTACCTAGCTCCGAAGTCTCAAGGTTAAAATTTAAATATCATTAGCTTTATGATTGGTGAGAGCCACCTGGGCTATGTCCGTTGTCTTCAGTATGTTACTGTCAGCCACAATGTCTTTCTCGTTTCTACAGCACCAAAACAGAAAAAAAATATTAGTGCTGAATAAAATATTGAGGCCTTTTAGAAATGTAGGTGCCCTTGTATTTGGGGCATAGATATTTAATATTGAGATGACCTCTTGATGAGTATTTCCTTTAACGAGTATGTAATGCCCTTCTCTATCTTTTTTGATTAACTTCAGTTGAAAGTCTATTTTATTTGATTTTAAGATGGCTACTCCAGCTTGCTTCCTGGGCCAATTTGCTTGGAAAACCTTTTTTCCAGCCCTTTACTCTGAGGTAGCATCTATCTTTGTTAGTGAGATGTATTTCTTGTATGCAGCAAATTGATTGGTCTTGTTTATGGATCCCGTCTGTAAGCCTGTGTCTTTTTATTGGGGAGTTGAGTTCATTGATGTCGATGGATATTTAATGACCAAGGGTTGTTATTTCCTATTATTTTGGTGTAGGGGGTGGTTGTGTGTTTCTTTTGGTTTAGTTGCAGTGGAGTTTTTTGTTTCCTCTGTTTTCTTGGGTGTAGTTATCTTCTCTGGGTTGGAATTTTCCTTATAAAATCATCTGTAGGGCTGGATTTGTGGGTAGATACTGTTTAAATTTGATTTTGTCATGGAATATCTTGTTTTCTCCGTCTATATTGATAGAGAGTTTTGCTGGGTATAGTAGTCTGGCTGGGCACCTATGTTCTCTCACAGCTTGTAGGACATCTGCCCAGGCCCTTCTGGCTTTTAAAGTTTCTGAGGAGAAGTCAGGTGTAATTCTGATGGGTCTGCCATTATATGTTACTTGACCTTTTTCTCTTACAGCTTTTAATATTCTTTCTTTGTTCTGTACATTTGGAGTTTCAATTATTAAGTGGCAAGAGGAGTTTCTTTTCTGATCTAATCTGTTTGGTGTTCTGTAAGCCTCTTGGAATTTTACTGGCATCTCTCTCTTTAGGTTTGGGAAGTTTTCTTCTATGATTTTATTGAAGATATTTCCTGGACCTTGGAGTTGGGAGTCTTCTCTTTCCTCTATGCCTATAATTCTTAGGTTCTGTCTTTTCACTGAGTCCTTGATTTCTTGGATGTTATGGGTGAGAACGTTTTTTAGATTTCTCATTTTCTTTGGTTGTTGTACTGATTTCTTCCATCGAATCTTCCATGCCTGGTATCCTGTCTTTCATATCTTGTGTCCTATTTTTGATACTCATTTCTGTAGTTCCTGTCCTCTTCCCTTGATTCTCCACTTCCACTCATATCTCTGTTTGTGTTTTCTTTATTGCTTCTAGTTCCAATTTCAAGTCTTGAAACATTTTATACATTTCCTGCTACAATTTGCTTGTTGCCTTGTCTCTTTCCTGTTCAAGTTTAGCCACTTTGGCTTGGAGATCTCTAATGGTATTCTCCATTGCTTTTGCTTGTAAAATTGTGTGATCTGTAGCTCTCCACAGGATGTATGGGGCCTTGTGTGGAGGTTTGTTCTCAGTGTGTCTCCCAGAGCTCACCCCTTCCTGTTGGGTCCCAATTGGGGACTCAGGTCAGGGGTTGTGGTGGTATCTGTTCCTGTAGGTTCCTGGGATCCAACTGGTGTTCGTATAGATGACAATGCAGGTTGGCAGGCCACAGACAGTTGGCTGGGGACTGTAGCTCCCCTGCAGCTTACGGATCTGACCATGTTCGTGGTCTTCCCAAGCTTTCAGGGGGTTCTCAGAATCAATGTGCATATACTAGCCAGAAGCACTGTGACAAACCCTTAGCCAAATTAACTAAAAGGCAGAGGGAAAAAACCCAAATCAACAAAATCAGAAATGAAAAGGGAGAAATAACAACAGAAATTGAGGAAATCCAGAGAATATTTAGGTCCTACTTTAAAAATCTATACTCCACCAAATTCGAAAACCTAAGAGAAATGGACAATTTTCTTGATAGATTCCACTTTCTGAAGTTAAATCAAGATCAGATTAACAGATTAAACAGCTCTATAACCCCTAAGTAAATAGAAATAGTCATTAAAAATCTCCCAACCTAAAAAAAGCCCAGGACCAGATGGGTTCAGCACAGAATTCTACCATAACTTCAAAGAAGAGTTAATACCAATACTCTTCAAACTCTTCCACAAAATAGACTCAGAAGGAACACTGCCAAACTCATTCTATGAGGCCACAGTCACCCTGATTCCTAAACCACTCAAAGACCCAACAAAGAAAGAGAACTTCAGACAAATCTCCCTCATAAATATAGATGTAAAAATACTTAATAAAATACTGGCAAACCGAATCCAAGAAGACATCAAAAGTATCATACACCATTATCAAGTAGGCTTCATCCCAGGAATGCAGGGATGGCAAAACATATGAAAATCCATCAACATAATTCACCATATAAACAAGTTGAAAAAAAAAAAAACACCACATGATCATACGGCTAGATGCTGAAAAAGCATTTGACAAAATCCAACACCCCTTCATGCTAAAAGTTCTGGAGAGAACTGGCATACAAGGACCATACCTAGAAATAACAAAAGCGATATACAGCAAGCCAGTAGCCAACATCAAATTAAATGGAGAGAAACTTGAAGCACTTCTTCTAAACTCAGGGACAAGACAAGGATGCCCACTTTCGCCATATCTCTTCAACATAGTACTTGAAGTTCTTGCTAGAGCAATAACACAGCTAAAAGAAATCAAGGGGATACAAATTGGAAATGAAGAAGTCAAATTATCCCTATTTGCAGACGATATGATAGTATACATAAGCAACCCCCAAAATTCCACCAGAGAACTCTTACAGCTGATAAACCCTTTCAGCAAGGTGGCTGGATACAAAATTAATTTAAAAAATCAGAAGCCCTTCTTTATACAACAAATAAATGGGCTGAGAAAGAAATTAGGGAAACAACACCCTTCACAATAGCCACAAATAATATAAAATACTTTGGGGAAAGACCAGTATGACAAGAACTTCAAGTCCCTGAAAAAAGAAATTGAAGAGGACATCAGAAGATGGAAAGATCTCCCATGCTCATGTATAGGTAGGATCAACATAATAAAAATGGCCATCCTACCAAAAGCAATATACAGATTCAATGCAATTCCCATCAAAAATACCACCACAATTCTTTATAGACCTGGAAAAAGCAATTCTCAACTTTATATGGAATAACAAAAAACCTAGAATAGCTAAATCAATCCCGTATAATAAAAAAAACAAACAAACAAAAAAAAATCTGGAGGTATCACCATCCCAGAATTCAAGCTGTACTACAGAGCAATAGTAGTAAAAACAGCATGGTACTGGTATAGAAACAGACCAGTAGATCAATGGAATCAAATTGAAGACCCAGAAATGGACCCACACACCTATGGTCACCTAATTTTTGACAAAGAAGCCAAAACGGCACAATGGAAACAGGACAGCATCTTCAACAAATGGTGCTGGTCCAACTGGATGTCCACTTGTAAAAGAATGAAATTAGACCCATACTTATCTCCTTGTACAAAACTTAAGTCCAAGTGGATCAAAGACCTTAACATAAGGTCGGACACACTAAATCTACTAGAAGAAAAAGTGGGAAAAACCCTCGAACTCATTGGCACAGGTGACAACTTCCTGAACAGAACACCAACAGCTCAGGGTCTAAGACCAATAATCAATAAATGAGACCTCATGAAACTGAAAAGCTTCTGTAAGGCAAAAGACACTGTCATTGAAACAAAATGATAGCCTACAGATTGGGGAAAAAAAAATCTTCACCAACCCCACATCTGACAGAGGGCTAATATTCAAAATTTACAAAGAACTCAAAAAATTAAATGCCAAGAAACCAAATAACCTAATCAAAAATGGGGAACAGAGCTAAACAGAGAATTCACAAAGGAGGAATCCCTAATGGCTGAGAGACACTTGAAGAAATGCTCAGCATCCTTAATCATCAGAGAAATGCAACTCAAGACAACTCTGAGATTCCATCTCACACCTGTCAGAATGGCTAAGACCAAAAGCTCAAAGGACAGCACATGCTGGCGAGGGTGTGGAGAAAGGGGAACTCTCCTCCATTGCTGGTGGGAGTGCAGGCTTGTGCAACCACTAGGGAGGTCAGTCTGGAGATATCTTAGAAAACTTGGAATAGCTCTGCCTCAGGACCCAGCCATACCACTTCTGGGTATACATCAAAATGATTCCTCACTGAATCACAAGGAAATTTCGTCATGTATGTTCATAGCAGCCTTATTTTAATAGCTAGAAATTTGAAACAACTCAGATGTCAACTGAAGAATGGATTAAAAAACTGTGGTACATCTACATGATGGAATAGTACTCAGCTATCAGAACCATGAAATCATGCAATTTGTAGCCAAATGGATGGAACTAGAGAAGTTCAACCTGAGTGAGCTAACCCAGACTCAGTAGGATGCACATGGCATCTATTCACTTATAGTCAGATTTTAGCCATATAGTACAGAATAACTATACTACAACTAATGCACCAAAGGGAACATAGATTTTGTTTCCTGTCAATGAGACACTTTGTCCTAATGGTGCTGCCTTGTAGGTCCCCAGTGTATGAAGAGACTCTTGGCTCTCATATGACTGCTGAACTGGGGTGGGGGCCTGTTATGTAGGGACATTCCAGTCCAGAGGAGTGTGATGGAAGGGATCGGGGGTAGAGGGTGGGAGGGTGGGCCTGGGAGGGGTGGAAAAAGGGCACTGTGATGGAAATGTAACCTGAAGTAATAAATAAATATTTTTAAAAAACATATATATATATATATTACATACATTATTGGAATTCCTTGTGTGATCTGGGTCTTGATTGTATGTGAGGTCCATTGTATGTACAGCTGTGAAGCATAAATGGCAGTTGGGGTGGTGAGGGGTAAATGGGTGTCCATGTCTGTGACATGAGATCGGGCTGCATTTCCCTCTAACATCCCGTTGGCTACAGCTCAAATGTCCAGTGCTGGGTGGGAACATGGTCTGCAGATTGGACCATTTGGGTCACTGGCTCAAGTCAAGGATCTGCAATCTGAGACAAAGAAAACATGGCGAGTCCAGGGAAGTCCCAGCACAGTCAGAAAAGTATTCTCTGGAGGCAAAGCTGCAACAGTTCTTAGGCAGCTGTTTGGTGAACCAGATTTCCTTTATTATAGCTTATGTCATGATGGTCTTAACTCTCCGCTGGTTCCCTAAAATCTACTAAATTTTCCAGACTCCAAGATGGGTGAGGGCCCTATTTGAACTGTGGGAACTGGTGAAGGGAACTTTTAGGGATTATATTGGATGAGATTGAGATGCTGGAAATGCTATATTTACATGGGGAATGGTCCCAGACACCGGGTGCATGCCTGAGCTCATCTGTGACCACTTGTGGTGTTGTTTCCATGTGCTATAAGGAAGGTGGCCCTTTCAGAGCGTGTCCACATGCTCCAGGGGCAGGTGGAAGCAGAGAGAGAGAGAGAGAGAGAGAGAGAGAGAGAGAGAGAGAGAGAGA
>CAJQZJ010032083.1:7160997-7210030 GCA_907164525.1 Lophiomys imhausi
AGAGAGAGAGAGAGAGAGAGAGAGAGAGAGAGAGAGAGAGAGAGAGAGAAAGAGAGAGAGAGCTGGATCTCACACCTACCAATCTCAGTTCCAGGCCTGTGGGTCCAACTTTGAGATTTCCTAGGTTTGGATTCACTTGGATCTCACTGTTCCTAGCCACACACTCCTGGAGTCCCACCCAACACAGGTGCATGTGTGTGTATGTACATGTGATGGCCAGATGTCAACCCTGGGTGTTGTTCCTCAGGGTACCACACATCTTGATTTTTGAGACAAGCTATCTCACTTGCCTTGAACTCACCAATTCAGTTAGGTAAGCTGGATAGGGAGCCCCTGTCTCTGTCTTTGCAATCCTGGGATTACAAGCATGTGCCATCTGCCTCAGTTTTTATTCTAGGGGATTATGAGATAGAACTCAGGTCCTCATTCTTGCATGGCAAGCCCTTCACAAACTTATCCCCTCTGTAGCTCTTGAAGGTTGATTCCTAAATGGTCTCACTCTTGATTTCCTTCTCTGTAACATGGGGAAAGTATCTGTTGAGAGGTTAAGTAGAGCCAGGCAGTTACAGCATTCAGAGCAGGGTCCAGCACACAGTGATTGCTCACAACTGTCTCTGACACTGTTCTTCTACCTAGCCATGTCATCATGTACAGAAGAATCAAATGGGAAATAAAAACCAGGAAGTGGCATAGGAGATTCAACAGAAGTAGAAATACATGTAGCTGTATTTCTAGTATCATTATAAGCCAGTTGTTTAGGTGAGAGAAGTATAAGGAGACCCCAATGTCAGAAGCAAGAGAATTACAGACATACCACTCAAGAAATGTGAGAAGAAGCACTCCTTTCTGGGCTTCAGCTAGCAAGTCAGAGGTAACAATGTTCTTGACAAGTGTGAATAGCTTGCTCAGCACCTGGAAAGCACTAGTGTGAACTCACTCCACAGTGAGGTGAGGTACCCAGGGGTGAGTGGAGGTGTGAATGAAACAAGAGACCCATTAATTCCTGATTAATTCATGGCATCGGGGAGCAATACCAGGCTAATTGCCTTTCTGGATGAGTCACCATCCAGCCACCTTCTCTCTGCTTGTCCAAATTTGTAGCATCAAGCTGCTTCTGGGGATCCACCAAAGGGTCCTGATGGCAGGCAGCACTCTAAATTATATGTAGTGTTTCTATCAGCCTGATAATCATTTCCAGCACAGTGCATGATTTCATCACGATGCTTTGAAATGCAGATATTCAGTGCAACACCAAATTATTGGGGCTGTCCATCACAGAGGGTTTCATTAGCAAACACTAAAGCATAGAAGACTCCTTTCTAGACCCTCCTCCTCAGAAATCAAGGGTTGGAGCCACCACAAATTCTCCAGCAGTCTGCAAGATTTGCACACCCCACCTACCCTGGCAAGGAGCTTGTGATTGCTGGAGTGAGAGAGGGGGAGAGGAGTGGAGAGCTTTGAGATTTTCTTTTCTTGCCTTTATTTGGTAGATTCAACATACTCCCTCCTACTTTTGACAGTAGGCAGTCATCCAAAATACAAGAAGTCAACAGTTTTTACAGTGTCAGAGATGGGTTTAGGCTCCATCAATAGACAGGCCATTCACGATGGCTTGTTCTCTTTGTTTTACTGTTAGAGAAATGGGAGTCTAGGAAGTCAGGTGGCATGTGGGAAGCCACAAAGTCCAAATGACATATACTTGCCCTGACTTCTCTCTGATATGGTAACAGTGTTTGTTAGCTTTGGGAAAGAAATAGCTCTCTCAGCTCTCAGCACTTGGGGTGCAGAAAATATCACTCAGAATATGCTGAGACCCTGGCAACAAATCTTAGGTTCAGTGTTAGAGCAAGAGTCAGACTTGACAAATTAACAATATTCAACATGTTCAAGCAACACCACCCAGGACAATGAATGTAGTTTTTGGAACTGACTTAGAATTAATATAGCTGCGAGCTGTTAGGGGAGAATGCTAGACTCAATGAAACCCATAGAGGGACTCATATAAAGGGAGAGTTCACCCCTCAAGACAGTCAGTACAGAAATCAGCAGAGATGACAAACCAAAACCAAAGAGTGACTTAAAACACAAGCAATCTATTTTCATCACTTGCTGAGTTTGAGGATTGACTGATCTCAAGCTGTCTCACACGGCTTCTTCCAGACATTGGCTGAGGCTGCGATCACTTCAAGAGTTTTATGTTAATATACTTGATATGAGGGTTGAGAAGAACTCAGTGTCTGGTCAGGAAGATCGGGAGTACTTAGTCATCATTTTCTCCTCTACAGGGGCTTCCTGGCTGAACTCTGTGACTGGCAGCTGCTGCTATCATGGCTGCTGAAGTCATCCAATCATGCTCTTGAAGGCAATCAACAGAAGCTCCACAGCCATTCCTACCTCTCAGAGATCAGGTAGTGTCATGGGGCCACTTCCTATCCACCACAGCAGTCACAAAGACTCACTGGGTCAAAGGTCAGGACGCAGACACATTTTCTGTTGGGAGAATTGCCAACATCTTTTTTTTTTTCAGATTGGTTTTCACATAAATTATCAACTCAAGAAATTGCAAAAACAGTACAGTATCCTGGGCACCCTTCACTCTGTCACCCCAAATGTTGTGTCTTATATAACTGCATGATAACATTATCATGATATTTGAGTCAGCCTTGTAGACATAAATATTAGCATTATGTTCTTGCTTTGAATCTGTTTTAAAATTCAGTCTGAAAAGCCTTTGTCTTACAATTGGTATACTTAATTATTTATATCTTAATTATATTTTATGGTTTAAACCTGCCATATTTTTATTTGTATTGAGTTTGTTCTTATTCCTCAATTTTATTTTCTTATCATTTTATATCTTAGTTGAGCATGTTTCAATATTCCATTTTCATTTGTCTCTCTTTTTAAAGTATATCTCTTTGTATAAGTTTTGTAGTGATTGCTTACATTTGTTTCAAAATCTATCATGTTCTTATAAATTGAAGTTTGGCCCACCAAGTTTTAAATAAGCTGTACTATTCCATATTAGTGGGTCTCTGGTAAATAGTAGACTCAAATATTATTTCATTCTGCATAGCTATAGACTAAAATTAAAATGGTTCACACTGGAATGCATGGCATCTTATTTCCATCCTCAATTCTATGTTAATACCCCAACTCTAAGTATCTGGAATCTTGAGTCAGTGATGGAGCATTATTTAACACACATGAGGCCTTTGGCTCAGGCTCTGTCCCCACAAAGGAATCAGTAGTCAAAGCAAGATACAAAAAGGACGTTATAAAATCTAATAATAATAACATATCTATGTGGCCCAAATATACAAGAGTGACTCCTGGCTCTGGGGCTTATTGAGATGTTGCTCTCTGAAGGAAAGCTATGAGATAACTGTAGAAAGCAGATATGTGTAAATATGGCAAAAGAGATACCAACTCAAATTTGGAATTTATGCTGAATTGCCAGTGCATTATAGGCTCTGAACATTCAAAAAGAGATTATTTTTAATTTGTGAAAATAGGTAGAAAATGTATTAACATGAATTGACACAATATAAATTTAGCAGCAAGCTAGAGTACAATGAGATTCTGTATCAGACAGAAACCCATGGGAAGCACCCTACCAGACTCACCTCTGTGGACTGTGAGAGCACACAAGCTGTATAGGCTGGAGCTGTTCTTTTAATTTTTCTCAAACACTAGAGCAGAAGTTCTCAACCTGTGAATTGCGACCCCTTTGGGAATTGAACAACCCTTCACAGGGACGCCTAAAACCATCAGAACACCCAGATATTTATTCTACAATTCATAACAGTAGGAAAATTACACTTATGAAATAGCAATGAAAATATTTTATGGTTGGAGGTCACCACAACATGAGGAACTACATTAAAGGGTTACAGCATTAGGAAGGCTGAGAATTGCTTCATTAGAGGATGCAAGCATGCTAAAAGAAATGATTGTGTTATACATGCTTGTTTGTGTATATACATACACACTATCCTTAATGGACCACAAAATACTTTAAATATCAGAGGAAGCCTGAGCTGACCCAGGATAAGAAGCACACGAGTGCAAAGATCCCGCACATATGATATGAAAGCTGTGGATTTAGGATCAGAATCAGAACAGAAGAACCAGGATTAAGGTCCTGAGGTCAGCAGCATTCCACAACAGGAATGGATAGGTATGGAAGCAGAGATCAGGCCAGAGCTAACCAAAGGCAGAGCTACCATAGATAGTCATGGAGTTGGGGATCAGTCATGGATGTGCACAGTTACCTTTGAATAATGGGTAGTTACTGTTATTGGAGATATTAGCAAACTGTCAGCGGAACCTGCAGCACTGAACGCCAGTCTGACCACAGAAGATGATGCCTCCACCATACTATGACATAGTGCATCCCTGAACATGGCAACATGTCTCCACTAAAAAAAGAAAGATGACATGAGTTAAAGAAGAAGGAGGAGGAGGAGGAGGAAAAAAAGACTGTACCAACAAACTAACTTCAAATGCACAGGAACCAGCATAGAAACAAACACAACTCACAAAAAAACAAGACAACATGCCTTCTCTAAAAATTACTAAGGTATAGTAAGTAGCTCCAGTGAGGAACACTTGGTAGAACTCCTAGGCAAGGAATTGATAGATGTCTACACTAACCAAATATGTCATTGGAGCTCTTGGATAAGAAACTCAAAAGAGTAATTATAACTATGTTCAAACAACTCAAAGGTGGTATGAATGTACGCCAAGAGAAAAAGACCAGAGCAAAATGAAGTAAGAAAGTCAATTTAACATATGAAAATAGAATTCAATAAAGAAATATAATTGCTGAATAGGTGCTACCATGAAATAATGATGTTAACCCAAGAAGCAATGTGAAAAGCTCAGTGTATATATAACTTTATCAATAGGATCATGTAGGAAGCAGAATCAAAGCTGGAAGTCAAGGTAAAGGAATTGGGTTATTCATTAAAGGTCAATGATAAATTAGAAGTGAATACAAATAGAGAATAAGAGAGCTTTGGATACTATTAAAATACCAAATCCTTGAATTATAACCATAGAAAATAATTTCAATATAACCATAAAATGAAATTTTCTAAACCTAGAAAAAGAGATGACTGTCTATATTTAACAGCAGTAGAGAATATTAAATATGCAGGGGCTGAAAAGAAACTCTATATGACATATATTTGTTAAAACATTAACAAAAAATAAAGGGTTGAAAGCTGCAAGAGAGGAGGGTGGAGTCAATTGTAAAGGCAGACCCATCAGAGTGATAGCAAATTATACAATAGAAACCTTTATGGACTGAAAAGCCTGGAAAGATATATTTCATATTCAGAAATACAACTGCTAACCAAAAACTATCTCTTCTAATTGAAGGAGAAATAATCACAAGGATACCTCCTCATCTATGTTCATAGCAGCTTTATTTGTAATAGCTAGAAACTGGAAACAACTCAGATGTCCCTCAACCAATGAATGGATAAAAAAAAATTGTGGTATATTTACACAATGGAATACTACTCAGTCATCAGAAACAAGGAAATCATGCAATTTTCAGCCAAATGGATGGAACTAGAAAAGCTCATCCTGAGTGAGCTAACCCAGACTCAGAAAGATGCACATGGCATCTATTCACTTATAATTGGATTTTAGCCATGTAGTACAGGATAGCTATCTTACAACCAACACACCAAAAAGATCAGGAACACAGACCTTGTTACCTGTTAGTGGGACACTTTGCCCTAATAGAGTTGTTATATAGATCCCCAGTGCAAGAGGAAGCTCTTAACACTCATATGACTGTTGAACTGAGGGGGGCTGATATGTAGGAGCAACCCACTCCGGAGGATAGGAGTGAGAGGGGGTAGAAGGTGGGAAGGTGGGACCAGGAGGGGTGGAGAGAAGAGACTGTGGTGGAGATGTAACTTGAAGTAATAAATTTAAAAAAAAAGAGAAAGAATTCATATTCATGTTTGGAAAAGACTATATAATTCAGTAAAATGACAAGAATTACTTCGCATTTAAATAATAACTGAGTAATAAATTCTTAAAGTTAATAAACACCTTCAGCAAAGTGATGGGCACACGAAATTAACACATAAAAATCACCAATGTGCTTAATATAACTTATGTCTCTGGGACATCATTGCCCTATCCATGCAAGGTGCTGGTGTTTAAGCTCCTTTAAAAGAATCAAAATTATGTTTTATAATTACTGACCAAGTGTTCAGACACAAATGAGACCATATCGCTACCAAGCCTCTCAAGGTTCAAGGAACACCCTGGACAGGAAGCAGAAAGAACGTAAAATCCAGAGGATGGAGAGGAGTATAAAATGCTGTCATCTGGACAGGACATGACTGTTGCACACATGAACTCAAAGAAGTTATGCATACCTACAAAAGATCTGCACAAAATCAAGTCAGTGAAAATTCCAACATGAATGTGGGAGGGGATCACAAGGCCCTACCCCTAGGTGAGATTCTATTAGCAGCTAATGGATCCTTAAAAGGGAATCATTTGTCTTTGGGGGTGTGGCCAGTGGTAGGTTGTTCATGCTCTGGTGGATGGACCCACACCCGAACACATAAGATGAACACTAATTAGACTCAGTGGATCATAAAAATGTGCAGACATGATTTTGGGAGAGGAAGGAGCTTAAGGCAAGAAGTGGGGTGGATATGATCAAAATACATTGCATATGTATAAAGTTTCCAAAAAAGATATAAAATATTATTGCAAACCAGTATTTTTAAAATCTACATTCTAGCCTTGATAACAGGCACTGTTACCCCATGTTGCCAACATTCCCCTATCACATCTAAGAAGGTTTATAATACATCCTTTACAACACTTTGCATTAAGACTGTCTTATGGTTGTGATTATCCACCACTTACATTTCTTCTTCAGTAATAGCTTTACATAGTACTCCATTTTATAAGGACACACAGACTCTAACAAGGAAAATAAGGCTAATGTGAGTGAAAGTTCTGAGAATTGGTTGTGAGGCTGCTGTATGGTAGAGACCAGAGCCATTTGAAGTGTTCAAAGTAGTGAGATACATGGATAGGCTGTCTTGGTGGGTACAGATGAGTCCTCTACTCTGTCAATCTGTCACACAGCTCTCTTTGGGCTTGTATCCGATTTGCAAAGATGACATCCACTGCAGCATCCTACCAAATGAAGCTTCCTTTTCCATAGGGAAACTGAGGTTACTCTATAGATAAAGCAAGACGCTGCCAAAGAAAATGGGATTTCAGCCTGTAATTGTAACAATTTAATGACATAAGGGCTAGTGCAGAAAACTTTTTAAAATTCTGGGCTCATGCAAACTTGCTGCTGGGCCTCTGCCAGCTCACCGCACCTGCAGTAATTCCCTGCTAATATTTCAAAGTGTCAGCTTAAGTGGCCTGAGAGCTGCCTGCACAACTATGCTAATTGCTGAGATGTGTCTAGACCAGCTGAGATAATAGGGCACCAAGATGCAGGGAGAAATGTCAACATCTGGAGTTCAGGCTACTCATTTTGTTTTCTTTAAACTTCATGGGATGACAAATTCTGTGAAGAGATAGCAAAGAATTACACAATTACTCTTTTTGTACTTTTCTCTTTGAACCCATGTGGTCAGTCAGGAAATGCATGGCCAACAAACTTTTAAAACTCTTAGTACCCAGGGCTGGAGAGATGGCTCAATGTTTAAGAGCACTGTCTACTCTTGCAGAGGACCCAACACCTATACAGTGGCTCACAACCATCTATAACTCCAGTTCCAAGGGATCTGATGCCCCCTTTTGGTGTGTGCACTATACACATGTAGTGCACATACTTACATACAGCCAAACTTATACACTTATACACATAAAAAATAGATAAATCTTTCTAACAATTCTGAGAAACCTTTATATTTATTTATATATATAAAATTTTATTTCATATATTTTTGTATATTTATATTTATACAATATATTATAGTGATCATTATGGGTCAGTATACAGAACAAGACTGACTGAATCCTTTTCTATACCAGGCTTTAGGGAAAGACTAGGCAAGCATTTGCACTAAGTTCATCATTTGCCCATCATGCTGTGTTTGTAGAACAAAGCATAAAAGAAAGAAGAATGAATCTGTTCAAGCATATGTATGTAGGATGTAATGGACTATTGAACCAAAGATGCTTCATATATGCTGTCTGAATCCAGAACTCTATATACATAGATTTATCTGCAAAAAGACCAGTGATAACAGTGGTAATGTACAACAATATGGTTACCATATATTTACTTAATTGTTCTTTATACTGGCTGCCTGGCCTCAAGTATATTTTTGGACACTTCTTGCTTACACCCTTCTGTGATAGATTCTGTTATTGGCTTTACATTACCAATGAGTAAACTGATTCTTAAAAGTTAAGTATTGAGGCCCATGTAAGAGGAACAACAAAAGGCTTTAGAACTCATGAAATGCAGCCCACTACTTAGCACAGCAGTGATGGGTGTGCCTCAGAGTGGCAGAGCCCTGAAGATTATGTGTCCTAAGGACTTCATGTTGTTATGGAACATCATTCTGCTGCTCTGATTGTTCTCCTTGCATTCTTCACATCCTTCCTAATAGAGTTATATGAAAACTCTAAAGGGGTGGGGAGTTCCAGTCCCTCACTGAAGTGTTACTGGCACTTACAATAATAGTGCCTGATTTTTTTTTCAGACATTGCTGCTGGAGTAGATTAATGATTCAATCACACCCTTGGAAATAATTTAGAGATGTAGATTTTTAGCAATGATCACCACCCATAGAAAGAATTTACAGAAGTATATTGTTAGTAAAATTAGGTTAAGATGTTTCTGTTATTGGTTCTAATGTAGAAAATCTTATGGAACAATTTGAAGTGTAGAAAGGCATACTCTTAATAGTTGAGCTAGGGACATTTTGAGTTTAGGGAACAAGAACAAGAGATTCCAAGATGGTGGCACACACTGTGAATGGTGTCCCTGTAGCAGATGCTCAGTGACAGTAGAATGAGTGAGTGACCATATTACGAATCTAAAATGATTGTGTCCTTGGTTCCCTGGCATAATGAGGACCTTCAGGTTCGAGGGAAGCATGGTTCTAGCCCCCAACCTTCCCAAGGACAACCTCTGGATTCCAGGGATGGATGATTCCACTCTCCGAGCCTCTGAACTCCCAGACTTTCCCACCTTCCCTCCTACAGGACAGTTCCCAGGTCCCAGGGACACACAGATACAATCTCCAATCTCCTGACTCTTCCTGCCCACCCACGGACAACTCCCGGGTTCTAGCGTTGCACAGTTCCCTGCCTACTGACCACCTGTTCCTTAGAGGAAGCCTTGCAAGGGAGATTCCAAGATGGTAGACCACACTGTGCACAGTGACCAGGTAGCAGGAGCTCAGTAACTGTGGAATGAGTGAGCAGCCTAGATACTGAATCCAAAATAACCATGTCTGTGTCTCCCTGGCATGAGGAGTGCCCCCAGGTTCCAGGGACTCTTGGTTCTAGCCTCTGATATATAGCTCTATCCACCTTCCTGAGAAAAACAGTTGGTTGTCTGGTTCTTACATGTTAGATCTTCCACCCCAATCCCCCACCTGTAGATACAATTGGGTCATCCTAAGGAGGACATCTGAACCCAAGGATCATCCAGTCTCCAGCCAAGGGGACCTCCCTGGACACCATGGCCAGTGGGTACCAGGAAAAACCAGCCAACATCAGGGTCAACCAGATGGCTAAAGGTAATAATAATAATAATAATAATAATAATAATAGTTATACTACTTCTACTACTATTAATAATAATAATCATGAGAAGAAGAACAACAACAAAGCCCAAAATTTAAAAACAAACAAAAACCAGGACAATATAGCATCTCCAGAACCCAGCTATATTAGTAGAGCAAGCCCTGGATATCATAATACAACTGAAACATAAGAAATGAAAATGACCAAAGTCTTAAAGTAGGAAAATAAATCCCTCAAAGAAAAACAGACAAATACAAACAGGTGATAAAAGTGAGTAAACCTCTTAAAGCAATACAGTAAAATAGAAACAGAAGAAAGAAATTAATAAAACACTTCAAGACCTGAAAATGGAATTAGAAGCAATAAAGAAAACACAAGCTGAGACAATCCTGGAAAACCTAGGAAAGAGAAAAGGAACTACAGACACAAGCATCACCAACACAATATGAAAGATGGAAGAGATATTCTCAGGAATAGAAGATACAATTGAGGAAATCGATACATCTGTCAAAGAAAATGTGAAATCTAAAAAATTTCTGACACAAAACATCCAAGAAATCAATGACACTATGAAAAGATGAAACCTAAGAATAATAGGAATAGAAGAAATCAAAGACTCTCGGCTTCAAGACCAGAAAACATCTTCAATAAAATGATAGAAGAAAAATTCCCAAACCTAAAAAAAGAAATTCCTATAAACATACAAGAAGCTTGCAGAATACCAAATAGATTAGACCAGAATAGAAATTCCTCCTACCACAAAACAATCAAACACTAAATGTATAGAACAAAGAAAGAATATTGAAAGCTGCAAGGGAAAAGGGCCAAGTCACATATAAAGGCAGATCTATCAGAATCATACCTGACTTCTCATCAGAGACTCTAAAAGCCAGAAGAGCCTAACCAGATGCCCTGCATACCCTAAGAGACCACAGATGCCAGCCCAGACTACTATACCCAGCAAAACTTTCAATCACCATAGATGGAGAAAACAAGAAATTCTATAACAAGACCAAATTTAAACAATATCTATACACAAATTCAGTCCTGCAGAAGATGCTAGCAGGAAGCGAGAACCATAGCAGCCCAACTGGAACTGGCTGACGTGACTGTCTTGCTGAAGCTGGGCTGGTGATCAAGGTGATAATTAATTTCTTGTACCCATTTTTTACTCAGCTTCCTGATATGATTTAATAAAAAATGCTAATGAGTAGATGTGCACCTTGAGGATTTAAAGTAGAAATGACTGACTGTTTTTTATATAAAAGTTTAGACTTATGATTCTTTTAAGATTTTTATAAGATTACTTTTAAGATAAAGAATGTGATGATTGACTTTTTCTTAGTAACCGCAAATTGCAGCCTGCTAGTAGAGAGAAACTGGCTGGGAAAATTACTTTGCTTGCTTACACTTTGTTAATCTGTAATAAATTGCTTAGTTATAAATGTATTTGGGTTATTGGGAATAATTTGTTTTCACCCATAATACATAAAACATTTGAACATGTGAGGGTATTGGGGAACATGTTTTTCTATGTATATTCATTGTAATTGTTTACTTAAATAAATATAGAATGTAAACACATTGTGATTTTTTTACTGCTTGAACGATTTTGCTGGGATATATAGGCTATGGGAGAAAAAATAAGCTTGTTGAAGCTTTGCTCCATCCACCAAATATGTATATATGTGTATATATGTAAAGTGGGCAGGGCTTTGCTCCATCCATCAAATGTGTATGTATGCATATATGTATGTATGTATGTATGTATATATGTATGTATGCGTGAATGAAGTTGTTTGAGCTTGTCTTGCTTAATCCACCAAGTGTATGTGTGTGTGTGTGTGTGTGTGTGTGTGTGTATGATTCTCCACCCATCTCTTTTTTTCCTCTTTGATGGTCCTCAAAGAATCTCTCAGCAGTCACAGCGAGTGCCAACCCCAGTGAATCAAGCTTTATTTCTTCAGAGAAAAGTCTACTGAGTGATTGCTCTCAACTCTAGGCCTGTCTCAGTTTACCCTGATTGTTGAAGCTGGTCTTCGACAGTTAAGAAAGCTTCCTGGGGTGACATTAGGAAGTCCAAACCCACTGCTTATGTTCCTGTCCTGCCCATAGTGACATGCTCTGCTGAATGAGGAAAAAAGGTTGGTCATTTTAGTTGATTGTTACCCTCTCTGAAAATCCTTGTAAAATACAGAATGCATGCTAATTTCCTACTGGATTCAATAATATATTATGCAATCTCACTGCTTATTACTTCATATTTAGGGGTTGGGGGAAAAAAACAACATCAGAAGTTACCAGTAAAGATGGCAGCAGCTGGGCCTCAGGCAGAATCTTTGGAGAACCCAGGATCTGCAAGGAAAAACAAGGCACTCTGGGAAATGATATGCCTTAGAGTCATTTCACAAGCCAAAGCCCAAATAGAATCCAGAGAAAGTAATGATTCCCTAATGGAATCATTAGTGCAGTAAGGAGCAGGCTCCTGGAATACTCATTCAATGACAGCAGAGCCTTGTCAATGAGATTTTTGTTCAAGAGTCTGTTAGGCAGCACCTGCATTACTAACCAATCACAAATAGATCAATAAGCAAAACCTGCCTAGGAAATCAGGTGAGGCTCTGATTTTTGAACTGAGGAAATTTATTTAAGTAGTTTGAAACACTTGTAGATTTATTCATGGTGTTCTGTATTAGAAATCAGGTATATGTTGCATATTTGTATATATAAGTATTGTATATACATGCATGCATATGTTTCCATGAACATTATATATAGCATGTTACACACTGCATTGTAATATATTTGCTTAATATTACATTATACAATTAAATTACAATTATACAATTAAAATTAATTGTATTATAATGTTTGTAAGTTATGTGTTCTTGGGTAAGACAAAAGGAAGGGAAAAAAGACATGAGACTAGCAGATACTGAGTGCCTTTTGGTATAAAGCAGTAGGTACTGGGAAGATGACTAAATGGATAAAACACTTGTGCTGCAGAACCTGTGGACTGGAGTTCAGACACGCAGAAGCTACATATAAAATCTGGGAAGTTACTGTGGTCGTGGGCATTCTCTGAGCTCAGAGGGAGAGACAGAGGATCTCTAAAGCAAACTGGACAGTTTGAGGATTCCGAATCAGTGAGAATCAGCCCCAGGTTTAGTGAGAGACCCTGTCTCAGAAGATACTATGGAGGACAATCTAGAAATACATGAGATATCAATTTTGGGCCTGCACACCTGCCCATGGCAGTGCATGCACATCTGTACGTGCATGGGTCCATGTAGATATGAACATGCATGAAGTCACTTGAGAGTACCACACAGATACACATGGAAGAAAAAAAACCAGAAAATCCTGTGTCAATCAAGATTGTTTCTCCTTTCTCAAGAGGTTGCACTGCATGAAGGATACAGGGACCTCACAGCCTTCCTTCTGTAGTCAACCTCTGTCCTATATCTTAGATGAATAACTATGCACACAACATAACAGAATGGGAGACATTAGTAAATCAAAGAAAGCTGAGTGTGAAACATTTGTCTCAGAGTATAATTCTAGTGATATCTAAATCTCTCTCTCTCTCGATCTTTTCTTTTTTCCCTTTAGTTTTAAAATCTGGGTGTTCCTTTAGCCACACGATAACGTGGAAGTGGTTGTAGAAAGCTGGTATTATTTCTTTTTTGATAAAGTTCACCAGTGAGCTCTTGGGCCTGACACCTGCTCTTTTGTAAAGCTATTTCTTGTTGGTTTAAATTTTTAATAGATCTGAGGTCTGTTCAGATTATCTATACTTTTTAAATCCTGTAAGAAACCAGCTTATTTCACATAGATCACCAAGTTTGCAACATAAAACTACCATGGGTTAATGAAAGCTGTTGTATATGTTTTAAACGATTTACGTTATTCTTATTTGTGTGTGTCTGTATAAGTTCAGATACTTGTAGTTACCAAAAGGGGCATTTCATCCTCTGGAGCTGGAGTTTTAGGCATAACTGAACTGCCCAACATGGATGCTGAGAATCAAATTCCAGTCCTCTGAAAAAGCAACAAGTGCTCTTAGCTGCTGAGACGTTTCTATGAGCCACTTTTATTTCTTTTCTAAGATTACTAAACTGCATCTTCTTTCCTTTTTCCCGTGCTAGCATAATTAAAGGCTTATAACCTTTATTTACCTTTTCAAAAACCAATTTTTGGTTTCTTTGGTTTTCTCTATGACTATTCTGTTTTGCCTGGATTTCTGGTACAATTGTTTGAGGGTTTTTATTTATTTGTTATTATTATTTTTTATCCTGCTTGCTTCTGGTTTCCAGCCCTGTTCTTTCTTTACCACCTCAGGTTGGAAGGTCAGATGTTGACTTCTCTCACACATGTCTTTCATGGTGTGCATTTTCCTCAAAACACTGCTTTGGCTGCAGGATACACATTGTGGCACATTGTGGTTTTTATTTGCTTTAGGTTTTCAAAATAAGATTTCTCCAAGACTCCTCCTCTTTTAATCATGCATAATTTAGTAGTTTAATCTCCCCCAAACTTTATGATTTCCATCTATATTTGTTTTATTGATTCAAGGTTTAAACCCAGTATGATCGAAGTCATATTTAATAGGAGTTGTAGTATTTTAAAGTTGGGAATGTGTGAGTTTTATGGCCCTGGATTTGGAGCATTTTGGAGAAAGTTCTGAATTGGTCTTAGCCCAGTTTTGTCAGTTGAGGTATCCCATAGACTGTGGCTGTGGTTGATCAGTCCAACTACCCTCTCCTACTGCTCTGACTGTCCAACCTGGTACTGATGGGGTAAGGGGGGAATTATTGACATATCCAACATGAATAGTGGGTTCATCTATTTGTTCTTGCAGATCACTACTACTTTCATTAGATACCATAAGTTTCTTAAGTTCATAAACATTAAAGACTATTAGGTCTTGGATAATTGGCTCCTTTTATTGCTATGTAATTCCCTTTTATCCCTTATAATTTCTTGTGCTCTGAACCCTGTATTGCCCAAAATCAATATATAACAACTCAAGGTTCCTTTTGATTAGTGCCTGCATATTTTGTCCTTTCTTTAGGTATTTACTTTTAATCTATATTTAATCTTTGTGGTTAAAGTGGATTTTTAATAGACCCATTATTGTTGGGTCTTATTTATCCATCCATGCTTAAGGTCTTTAATAGGAATAGTTAGGGCATTCTTGTTGAAAGTGTTTATTGACAGACAAATAGATAACTCTTTATTTCAAGTGATGAGAGCAATCAATTATATGATTACATCTTATAGATTAATGAAATAAATGGTGACTGTCACAAGGGAGTGACATTAGATTAGTATCTGCCATGTTTACAAACATTTTCAGAGTTTTACCCCAATCTTTCTTTTTAATTATCCTCTTTCATTCTGCTTTCTCTTACTTTAATTGAATATTTCATATGGCTTCCTTTTCATTTTATGTGTGAGTATATCAATTCTGCTTTTTAAAACAATTGTTTTCTTATAGCTTAGAACATATGTTTCCATTTGGCCTAAGCTTTTACTAAATGACATCATTCTTTTGAGAATAATGCAGGTACCTCTTAAGGGAATATCTTAAGCCTCTGTCCCACAGTTTGAGACATTTGTTGTTTCATTTGTCCATAAGCTATTAGCATCTGATTAATTACTGCTATCATTAATTTGAATAAAATATCCTATTGATTATAAGAAAATATATTTTCTTATGCCTTTACTTGTTCCTTACCACTCTTACATTCCTTTTATGGATCTAGTTTTGCCTATATAATTTTCATTTTCCCTGGAAAAAACCCTTAAACACTCCTGGCAAGGCAGATCTACAGACTGCAAATGACCACAGTGCTTTTGTGTTGAGAAAGTATTTCAAGTTTGAGGAACAATTAATTCTCCCAAATCCACTATTCTAAACTAAACCATGCCCCATGCCCTGCTTCACTCAAACCTTTGAATATTTTATGTTATTCACTTCTTTCTGGTACAGGTACTAACAAGAAATTCTATGTATTTGTGTTCTTGTTCTTCTAACAGAAAGATGATTTTTCTCCCCTTTGACTTCTTTTAGAATTCTCTTTGCTTTCTGAAGTTTGGATGAGTTAAGCCCAGATATAGATATCTGGGGACTCAACATAACTACATAAGAGTGTGGCCTTGTGTCTTGAATTAAATTGAGAACAAAACTTTATCATTATTGCTTCAAAATTTTTTATATGTTTTTGGTCTTCGTAGTATTTCTAATATTACTATGTTTCATTATTTTGGAATTTCCCCAAATTATAGTCCCTTGGCTCTAGTAGGTTTATTTGTTTATTTTGTTTTAGTGTCACCTTTCTTTGCAGCTGAGGACGTTCCTAGCACACACCTCTGAGTCCACTGGTTTTGGTTTCCGGTGTACAAAGCCCAGTAATGAACCTGCCAGAGTTGTTGCTCACTTTGGCTGATTCCTAAAGCGTCCTTTCCATTCTATGTCAGGTTTCCTTGTGTCTGCCTGAATTGCTGTCTATTCCTGCACATAGCCTCCGTTTCCCATCAGAACTCTTAACAGTCTTTATCATAATTGTTTTGAATTTCTTATCAATGGAATTCCCAAATCATTGTCATATGCAGGGATGATTTCCATGTGTTGTTGTTTTTTGTTTCTTCTTGTTTTAAAATTTCTCCTTCTTTTGTTTTCTTTTCTTTCCTTCCTTTGTTTTTTTTTTCAATTTGCTTGTTTGAAGCATGAGGGGTGTTTGTATGGTCTGCACCCACTCATGGCTCCTGCAGCAAATTGATGGAGGGTAAGGGGCTCTCCTATGGCTCCGTCCTCAGGACTCACTAGTCCTCAGGCCTGTCTCATCCTGTCAGTTGGCTCTAAGTGACCTCCACATTGTTGTATATGAGGCTTCTCCGTGGTATGATCTTGTCATATACTTTAAATCTCTGTGTATTTATTGTGTATACTGCAAGGCTCCATAAATATAATTTCTTTGAAGTATTTAATACATTATGATATATTAATTGCCCATATTCTCCATTTTTGGCACTGTACTTTCCTCCCTTCCCACTAGTCTACTTCCTTCTATTTTGTATTTTTATCATGCATGCATGCATTCACACACACACACACACACACACACACACACACACACGGTGTGGGGGGTATGTGCATATACAAATGTAGTATCCACAAATTAGAGAAAAACATGATATTTCCCTTTCCCTATGGTATGCGTTATTTTTCTTAATACGCTAACCTCAGGTTGTATTCATTTCCCAGCAAACAGCACCACTTCATTTCCTTACAGCTGAATAAAACTCCTTTGTGTTCTTTTTTCACTTGTCTTTTGTTGGGGACCTGGGCTGATAGTATAACTTACATGTTTCAGATAGCACAGCAATGAACATGGATGTAGAGCTCTGTGGCATACTAACTTAGAGTTCTTTGGGTGTGCACCCAATGTCGGTACAGTACGCTCATAGCATACCACAAATTTTAGTTGTTTTGTTTGAGGAGACTTTATACTCATTCTCATGGTGGCAGGACTAATTTATATTCCTACTGTAAGTGCAACCATTCCTTTTTCTACTACACCATAGTTCTACGAGTTGATTCATGAGCCACCAATGTTTTTATACCCTTGACTTAAAGGTAGATCTGTAAATGTGGCTGTATTAATGTTCTAAGTTCTTCACAAATATTTTTCCAAGCATTTTGTTTCTATTCATTTTTTCTATAAAGTTTTGATCCAACTGTAGAGTTTTCATCCCCTCCTTAAGAAACAAAGGAAGGAAGGAAGGAAGGAAGGAAGGAAGGAAGGAAGGAAGGAGGAAGGAAGGAAGGAAGAAAGAAAGGGAAAATATAGACAGACATGAGATCTACCTACTGGAATGTGATCAGTTATTGTTCTATTGCTGTGAAGAGAAAAGATGACAAAGGCAACTCTTATGAAAGAAAGCTTTTAATTGGGACCTTGCTTACACTTTCAGAGGTTTAGTCCATTGTTGTCAAGACAGGAATCAGACAGGCATGCTCTTTGAGCAGTAGCTGAGAGCTTTACATCCTGATCCAAGGGCAGCAGGCAGAGAGAGTCAGAGAGAGAGGTAGGGTTGCGCTAAGCCTGGAGTGGGCTTTTGAAACCTGAAAGATCACCCCCAGATCTACTCCAGCAAGGCCACCCCTCCTAATTCTTCCAAACAGTTCATCAACTGGGGACTAAGCATGCAAATATATGAACCTGTGGGGGCCATTCTCATTCAAACTACCACAGGGGGAAATTATACAGAAATTCTGGTGTATATTCTTAATGACTAACAAGGATATATACTGTGTGAGATGGAAGTCAAGATTGTTAAAATGCAAATGAACAGATGACATTCTGGTTTAGTTGTTAAAAATCTTCAAATCAGTGAAATGGAGGAACACACAGATTATAAACTTAAGAAGCTAAAACAAAATGAGAGGAAAATGAGATATATGAGGATAAATTCAAGAGTTACAAAATATTCAGAAACTTTTAATAAAAAAGTAGAAGTTGTAAAGAAATATTATTGAATAAGAAGCAGGAGGATCTTCAGATGTGCTAGAAGATGAACTAATATGTGAGTCCATAAGTAATTTGGGAAATTTTAATATGTATTTTATGAAAATAATACAGAATTTCTCCCTTATCCTTTGCAAGGACCAGGGAGTGTTTTTAAACTTTAATATTTAAACTCAAAAGAAACTTCAATATGTCCACAAACTTAAGTATTCTATAAATGACAGTTACAAGTCACACACAATATGACTTAAATCAAGAATAAATACATAAATAAAACATCCCACCGTGAGGCTGGGCATGCAGCTTAGATGATAAAGTGTCTGCCCAATATGCATGTGGTCTGGAGTCTGAACCCCAGCGCCATATGAACTGGGCATGCTAGAATCAGCCTGTACTTGCAGCGCTAAGGAGAGGGAGGGAGAAGGATCAGAAGTTCAAGGTCATCCTGGACTACATAGTGAGTTCTAGGCCAACCTGAGCTATATGAGACTCCATCTTAAGCAAAATAAAATAAAATAAAATAAAATAAAATAAATCTAACCATAAAGCAGTTCTCAAAATTTTCTTTGGATTGAAGATTAAATTAATAATGTGATAAATCATTGTTAAATGTATGAGAAACATATGTATTAAAATATTAAATGTAGTTGACACTGTAGGCATAAGAATATAACTTTAAATATTTGTATCACTTCAAAAGAAACAAGATAAACAGGCAGACAATAAAGAGACCATTAAAAAGCAAAAAATAAAAAAGCATAATTTAAAGTTAAAAAGACAGCGATGGAGGTTAGAGAGATTACTCAACAGTTAAGAGCCCTGCTTGTTCTTCCAGTTTCTTAGTTCAATTCCCAGCAACCAAATGGTGGCTCAGAACCATCTATAGTTGGATCTGATGCCCTCTTCTGTCATGCTGACATACAGACAGACAAAGCACTCATATACATAAATAAATGAAACAAAAAATACATTAAAAATATAGTGATGGAGTGGATTTGGCAAAATGCCCATGTGTGCTAATATGCCAAAATGTGTGAACATGCTAAATTGGGTAACATAAAGTTACTGTTGGTTTTGGGTTTTTTTTTGTTGTTGTTGTTGTTGTTTTTTTTTTTTTTTTTTTTTTTGTCCAAGACAGGATATTTCAGTGTCACCTAGACTGCCCTCAAATGACTGTGTCACCTTTTGGAAACTTGAACTCTACCACATTCCATCTCTGATTCTGTTTTCCAACTTCTGGAATGAAACACACATGCCAACATGTCTTTCTTTCAAAATAGTCTTTAAATAGTGATTCAGTGATCTAGTACATATGAAATTATGACTATATTCAAATTGCAAAATAGAGAAAGGTAAAAATATCAGTGCAATATTATTAAAATTATTCAAAATAGTAGAAAATGAAATAAATGTTTATGAAAGATATTAAAAAGCTCAGCTTTCAATTATTCTCCAGGGCCACATAGCATTATGTCGCATTAAAAATATACCCTTTGCATGTCATGTGATCCATGTAAAGGTCTATGTGTGAAAGATAAAAGTAGAAACACTCATCATGGCAATTATTCAAGTCAAGTTACTGGAAAGAAAGTGAATAGTAATATGCCAGAGAAAAGATTTTATGTAAAACACTGCAATTTTCCAATAACCAGCTCTCAAAGTAAGGTTGTGTGTTCATTTGTGTTTGCTTCTGATTCTGATGCAGTGGGATTTAAACTATTAAGCTTTTTGGCAGGGTTTCAGGAGATTTGGAAGCCTGACAGAGTATGCTGTGCGCTTCCTTCCATTTAGAACCTAATCAGTTACCTTTCCCTACTGTCTACACATTGTTCTTACTGCTCACTTCTGGATCTGACTCTATACCTCAAAGGTTCCTCAGTTTTGACTTTAATATGGTTAGTTTGATCACTGACCAGATAGTCACTGAGAGAACTTAGTGTTTTAAAGTATGTTGAGCAGTTACTCAGTAAAACTGTCTGAGACCCTGTAAGGACCACTCCCCTGATTGGTGCTGAAGAGAACTTGGGGGTCCATGGCAACACTGACTGATGTTTCCTGCTCTCCTTGGCACCATTCAGGTACCTCCTTACCTGCAGGATAGGAGAAACCATAGTTTAGTTCAAGTCTGTGCCCTGATCAACAGGACTTGGCCTATACCATATGAATCTAAGATGATTTTAGCACTTCTTTCCAAAAAAGGGCATATGTTGAGTGAGGTCCACATGTCCATAATACCAGAATTCAGAAGGTAGAGGCAGGAGGATTGCTACCATCCTTAGGGGGGACTGGTAGCAGCAACAGCAGCAGTAACAACAAAACCCCCAAACAGCAAAATATAACAGAAAAGGGGAGGTGCATGCTGGGAACGATACTGCATGTGATTCCAGTTGCTGAAAGGCTAGAAAAGCTGATGCAGGAGGACTGAAGTTCAAGGTTTGTCTAGGAAACTTAGCAAGAAAGGGAAAGAAAGCAGAGGGCTATGAGCTCAGAGACAGAGGGTTTAAACAAACAAACAAAAATAAAAGAAGCCTTGAGTTCCATCCCCAGTGCAAAACGTACAAACAAATGGGCAAATCATTAAATGCACACACACTTACAAACTTTGACACAAAGGTAAATAAATGATAGTATAATAAGTATTTATTAATGATAGTTTGAGAAATCACCCTGAATTGTAAAAATCAGAAAAACCCTACAATGAAGCAAACAGCTCTTGACTAGGAGTAAATCCTTCTCCAGAACAGACCCCAAGGTTAGCTTTTCCCTGTCATGTTTAAATAAGGAAATGTTCACAGATGATGACAAAGCCCAAGATTGGTGGATTTCCAGAAAAGTCTCAGAGTCTAGTGGCTAGTCTCAGAGGTACACTGACCAATTGCACCTTGGGAGCCTGGATCTTAAAACACCCAGGCCACTCAGAAGCTGGCTGTCTCCCTAACCCAAGCACTCCCAGCCTTCTCCACCAAGAAGTCAATTCAGTGTGGTAACATGGAATCTAAAGACACCAAGGAGCTCTGGTCTGAGCCCTAACAAAATGGGGTTGATAGGAAAAGGTGGTCCTCACAGATATTCACACAACTGTGACCTAGCAACTTTAGCCACACTTGAGAGCAAGATCCGAGGTGCCCTGTGTACCTGCCTCACCTTAAATCGCTTCTACAGGGTCTAAAGTGTGTAAGCAAACATAATCCATACATAACAACTCTGCAGTTTTTAAAAGATGCTGGAGGTATCCAGTATCTATGGTGGTAGGTATTTCAGAGGCTGAGCAATGGGAGAAAGGCCCATGGCTTTTCTCTGGTGTCTCCATGGTTTAGAAAAACATTCCTGACTGATGAAGTATTCTAGATTGATTGAAAGTAGTTCATGAAGATCCCCTGAGCTCTTAGAAAAAGACTGACTATTAGAGCCTGGCCAGGTGCTGAATTGCTTCCTGGCCATTTAGAGATCTGATCTCACTCTGCCATTTTGACAATTCCCATCATTGAACATTTACCAGAGGTGAAACAGGGATGATGCATTCAGTCTTGACTTCAGAACCATGAGTTAAGTGCACTACTCTTCTTTTAAACATTTATTTATTTTCATTTTATGTGTTTGGATATTTTATACCTGCATGTATGTTTGTACACCAAGTTCATGTCTGATGCCCACAGAGTCCAGAAGAGGGCATTGAATCTCCAGAACTGAGTTTCAAATGGTTCCTAACTTCCATGTGGGTGCTGGGGATCAAACCCAAGTCCTCTGTCAGAGCATCCAGTATTCTTAACCACTGAGACATCTCTTTAGCCCATAAACCTCTTTTGTTTGTAAACCCAGGTATTTCCTTAAAATAGTGACAAGTCTAATACACCATGATATTCAAATTTAAGAAAGGTTTATTGTATGTCAAATGTCGCTTGCTGGCTCTTCTTCCATCATTTATTCTGTTACCCATTTGTAACGGATTTTGGTGTCAAGCCCAGATGAACAGATCCATCTAGCCTCAACTTCAGACATGAATCTCTTCTTTCCTTTCCTACTTGGTGCTTTTTCTCATTAAACCAAGCAGTTCTGTAGCCCTTGACATGGCCTTGAGAGTTCCCAACCAGATAACTGTACCCCTGCTTCAGTATTCAATAAATATTTGCATTTTCCCCTGGAAAACCATCTCTCTTCTCTTAGCTGAGATAAATACCATGTGTACTTACACACTCTGACTCTATCTGGCCACATCCACAGAAGCTCAGATCCCTGGTCCTTCCATGGTCTTCCATTCAATCCCCTGGGTTCAACACAGCGACAGACACAGTGAGAGGATAATTTCTTAAGAAGATTGAAGGTGCACACACTGGCCCTCAGCCGGGGCAATTTTTCATTACTTGGGACAGCTGCAAGGTATGTAATTTTTTTGATTGGCATAAATGAAAGATACCACTGGCATGTAGTATTTAGAAACTGGGGAGGGATGTTGATCAAAAATATAAAAGCACAAGATTGTTCATTCTCCACCCTAAATGTTAATAATAGCAGAATCTTACAGAATAAACAAAGATTTTATACTTCCTATAATAACAAAATATATTATATGTAGTTCACAAGGTCCAAGGACACAGAATTCTCTTTGGCTTTGCATTTAAATCTGTAGCATTGGATATGCAAACCTCAAATCCTCGTTTTAGCTCACCTCAAATCCTTTGTTTCAGACATTTAAAATATGTGTTGAGAGGTTTCTTGTTGCTGTTGGCTTTTGTCTTAGCAACTTGTTTCAGCTCTCAGAAAGACAAGTATAAACTCTAACTTTAGAATTAATTGAATTTTAACACCCTCTTACTAAATTTTCTGCTTAACGTTGTGAATGCAGGAAGTTCACCACCAAGTGCACCTAACATGATTAAGATCAGTTAACAATTGCAAATCACGTTGCAGAATAAATCAATTAGAGTCCAGTCCCTACCTGTGTACTTGTTGTTATTAATTACCCAGTCATGCTCCCCAAACTATGTTTTAGAAATAATTGATTTTTTTAAGGAATTCTTAGAACACAAAGGAGTTTCTTCTCAAAGGACAGAGTAAAAAATAAACAAAACAAAAACCCCTCAACTCAAGGACTTAATTTACAATCATAAACTAAAACACAACAGTCTTGTGAACAGGAACACAAACAGCTGTGGATAAAGACTCCAGGACATCAGGCAAAGTGTGGGTGGGTGGGGAAGGGAGGTGTGTGTCAGTGTGTGTTTATCTTCTTCTGCATGTGATAGCTGGATGTAGAGATATGGGGGTAGATCACAGATGGACAGAGAACTTGACAGTGGAAGGTTACTGTAAATGAAGCCCATTGATGTTTATGCTAACAGATATTCTGAAGATGACATATAGATATCTACACAAGTTCTGAGCACATATACACAGCACATACAATATGTTTGATTGGTAATAATTTCAGACCTACTTCTAGGCACACCACTCATTTGTCCCTATTCTTCTGCTTTGTTGATTTATGCTCTCTTTTTATTATCTCTTGTTATGTGGAAACTCCCCAAATGTAGTACACGTAATGCATCAAACTATGGAAAATTAACTTGAAAATTAGATGGACTCCCAAAATTCATAGAAATCATGGAGAAAAATTAAAAGTATTAGTAAAAACATAAAATTGGAGCATTATGGGGGATTGTTGTCCATTAGATCAGTGGCTATAAAAAGGGAAACCACAAAACTTTGATTATCATGACAGAAAAGGCAAAAGCAAGAATTCACAAACAATGGTGTTGAGAGGCAGAGTCAAGAAAACTCAGCTATCCACCAGTTTAAAGTTTCTCATGAAACTAAGTATGTTGTCACCATGTGAGTCAGTTGTGCCCCAGACATTTATCTCAAAAGAAAAACAAACAGGGCTTCATAAGCACAGTGCAAAAAGAAGATAACATGTTCGTCTTAGCTAAAAACAGTCCAAGAGGTCCTCTGTGAACGGGGAATCTGTCATGGAATAGGAAAAAAGAAGTGAGTGGTACACATAAGCATGTGTTCCTGCTTATTTGAGATGATAAAAATAATAAATTCTTGCTATGAAGAATTTAAACCCTTGACCATCCTACTGATCAATAAACTAATGAATGGGACAGATAGCTCTCAAAGGAAGAAGTATAAATTGTCAATACATACCTAAAAAGGTGTTCTGTACTCTTATAGAACTGCAGGAACTGCAAATTTGAACAGCTTTGCTATTCTATCTCATTGTAGTCAGAACGGCTTTTGTGAGGCAAACACATGCTGCAAGGGTGTGGGAAGAGGAACCCTTATGTGCTGCTAGTGGGAATGGGATTTGGTGAATTCATAATGGAAATCAGTGTGGAGGTTCCTCAGAAACAGAAACTAGATCTCCCATCCAGAGGTTCCCCCCGGGGCAAGGACCCTTTAGGTCAGAACACCACAGAGATACCAGCACATCCATGATTATTAGTGCACTATCTATATTAGTGAAGACATGGAACCTGGAAACTGTCAACAGATGAGTGCATAAAGAAAATGGACTACATACATAATGGAACTTTATTCAGCTATGAATGCTAATGAATTCATGATGTTCCCAGCAAAATGAACAGAACAATAGATAGCTGTGTTAAATGAAATAAAGCCAAACACAGAAAGACAAGCACCATGCTTTTTTTTTCCTTGTGTGCAAAGCATACACTTACTTATGTGGATGCATGTGTTGGAGATGAAAGTATACAGGGGACAATGAGAGGGAAGGAGGAGTTCTGAAGAAAGAAGAGGAACACAAAAGAGAGAAATGCAATAGATGTGCCAGGAAGATGAATTCAGGATTTCTTTGTTGGGGGAGAAGGGGACCAGAAAAAGGATGAGGGGAAGGCCAGTGAGGGAGTGAGCAGCAGAGATATACAATAATATGTACATATGTATATATGGAAATATCATAATAATACCCATTTCTTAACATCTTCACAAAAATTAAAATTAAAATTAAAAAAGACTCCAGAAGCAGGCGATTTTAGTGGCTGCCAAGGCCTTAGCAACTGAGCCTGAGGGAGGGTTATGGGATGGGGGAATGAGGTTGTCAGATCTTAACAAGGAACTTCTCACCATGGAGAGAATGCCCTCTCTTGATCATGGTGCTGAACTCTTCTCTTCATGCAATGATTCAAAGAAGGACTCACACAATTAGCATGGAAGAATGCAAGTCAGATTGTGGGTGTCTAACTAGATCAACAGGTTTTTATGGAGTCAGCGTTCTGGTTGAGACTCTCTCCTTCAAGGTATTTCCTAACAAAACCAGAGGCAGAGCTCTGGTTTGATACAGTGTCTCTAACATCACTCACTGCATGCACACCAATAACTGTCTCAAATTCTAAACTTTAACTTTAAGATGACCCCTTGAGAAGATCTTGCTGTGAATGTCAGGGGTAACATTAAAGCTAGAAGTAGCACATGAGTTTGTCTGAAAATTAAACGATAGACTATACTATGATACTTCTCTATTATAATTATTTATTAACGGACATTTTTTGTCATACTTCAGACGATAAAGTCTCTGTCAAATTGGTCAAATGAAAGTTTGGTTTCTATGATCTACATTGGTTGACATTTTGAAGGATGCTTCTTTCGGATGATCACAATCATAGGCAAGTGAAGACCTCCTTACAACTAAAGAATTGTACTTTCAGTGGCATAACTGTGGAGCTTGAATCTCCCGTGGTTCTCTGGGAGACAGAAGACAGTGTCAGAATAGAGGACCAGCACAGAGAGTGATGCCTGGGGTTCTGGGGTACTGCTTGTTGTCAATTGAAGACTTCTGAGTAATTGACAGGTACACAGAGGTGCCAAGCCGATGCCTGCCTCTGTTCGGGCTACCAGGTCTGTTTTGTAAAGAACAAGCTTGTTTGAGGGGTCAGCTGCCACACAGGTGGCTGTGTAAGTCAAGTAAACCAGCAGAAAGTCCTTCGAAATTCTGGTAATGTATTCACTGTCAGCCTCAGGTTTGGGTGTTTTATTTTCTGTGGCTTCTTAGTTTTCCAAACGGAAAATTGGGAGGAATAGTGATGACATACAGAGACTGTCTGGAGTCAGAAAGTTGCACACTGCCTCCAAACTTTATATGAAGGTTTGTTTGTTTGTTTGTATGTTTGGTTTTAGAAAAGATTTGATTTGGTATGTAAGAAACCATACCGCCTTTCCATAGTGGATTATTTTTTGCAATTTATAAAGACTAATATATCTTTATAAATTCTAAAATATTGTCTACATTTACTTTGATGTTTAATATATCCATTTTGGGGTAGAAATTAACATGAAGAAACTGAACCTTTCTCTGTTTTAGATTTTATTTTTAATTATGAGTATGTGTGTAAGAAGGAGAGAGAAGAGGGAGACAGAGAGAGAGAGAGACAGAGAGAGAGAGAGAGATACAGAGAGAGAGAGAGAGAGAGAGAGAGAGAGAGAGAGAGAGGAGGTATTCAAGCATGGGTGCAATGCCTGAGAAGAAGGCTAGGGCACGTGCTGAACGCCATAGTTGTAAGCTGCCTGGCATAGATGATATGCTGCCAGGATCCGAACGCAAGTCCCCGAAAAGAGCAGCAAGTACTCTTAAGCAATGAGCTACCCCTCTAGCAGTATTTGAACCTTTCTTAATGAACCTAACTTTTTTGACATATCTGAAATAAGCATCATTGTCATCATTATCACTGTATCTCCGATACACACGTGCCATTCCTCAGATGCTGTGTCCACTCCGGCTTCTGTCCTGTCACCTGCCATGTCTTCTCTTACCAGACTGCTGCCGTTACTCCGCAGTAGTTTTCGTCATTATGAAAGAGTTCCCGGGTGGTAATATCAATATTAGCATAATTTTCCTTGACAATTCTTGCACATTTGTGCTGATAAACTCATAAATTACTTTGCTAAGGGAAACAAATATTTTACTACATTTTAACTGCATCACATCAAACCCACACATTGATTTAGAAGGAATATCCACTTCTCCTAACATATCCACAGCGATGATGTATTTCTCCATTTATTTAGGTTTTCTTTTATGTCCATCAGTAAAGTTTTACGATTTCTTCAGAGCAATCAGGTAATTACTGGTTACAGCTATTCCAGAAAAACTTTATATCTTCTTGCTATTTCAAATTGAATCTTCAACTCTATTCTCCAAGAAGTTGTATTGATTTACGTATGTGGTGTACATGAAAATACATCTGCTTTTCTGTTCAGTCCAGTGGAGGAGGAGAAGTTTGAATTGCTTTGAAAATGTTCTAGCTATACTGTTGATTATGCAGCACCCAAACAATAGAAGCCTTCTGTCAATTCATGGAGTGAAAATAGTCGCCCCTGGAGTTCACCACATGGAAAATTTCTCATTAGTACATATTGTTATGTAAAGTGTATTTCCAACCAAACATTTCTGACTTCATTTGTGTTTTTGTCCACACTGTCCAAAAGAAAGTATATTTAAACCCTTACTGCTGAATCTATCCATTATAGAAAACAGGATCAAAATTCCCTAGAATCAGGGAAATCGAGGACACAATTGTTTGAGGATGCTAAGTTGCAGTTTCTGAATTTATCCCAAGTTTCTCTTATTTATTCATCTTGACTAAGGGAGTCTCTGACTGGAGTTTATGGAGTGGGAAAGAAACCTCTGTAGAAGGAGCCTTTTACCTGTGGATCTTGTAAATCTCAAAGTGGCTGTGCTATGAGCAGGAAGTTCCCTGTGAAAAGTTAGTTATTGACCTAAGTTATTAACTGCTTCTGGGGCTCCAGGTGCTTGCTTTGCTGTAATAAACATGGAGCTCAGTTCCAGAGCTCGCTGATTGGTCAAAGCGTGAGGTGCTCTCACTTCACTGATCTCAACTGAAAGCTTTGGAGGGACCCAAGGGAAGGAGATTTGCTTTATGTTTTCATTGCCAAATGTCACATTGCCTTTTGCCACCACATGCTTAGGTCAAAACAAGGGGGAAATTAATTAGGAAGTTAATGGCCCCCTTCTGAATTAAAAGAAAAATCCTGCAATTTGCAGCCAAATGGATGGAACTAGAGAAGCTCATCCTGAGTGAGCTAACCCAGACTCAGAAGGATGCACATGGCATCTATTCACTTACAGTCAGATTTTAGCCATATAGGACAGGATAACTATACTACAACCAATGCACCAAAGGAAACATGGACATAGACTTTTTTCCTGTGAGTGAGACACTTTGTCCTAGTAGTGCTGCCTTGTAGGCCCCCAGTGCGTGAGGAGACTCTTGGCCCTAATATGACTGCTAAAATGGGGCAGGGGACTGTTATGTAGGGACAGTCCACTTTGGAGGAGTGGGATGGAAGGGATAGGGGATAGAAGGTGGGAGGGCGGGACTGGGAGGGGTGGAAAGAGGACACTGTGATGGAAATGTAACCTGAAGTAATACATACACACACACACACACACACACACACACATATAAAAGAAAAATCCTACTAATATTGTCTTTTTTTGGTAACTATTGAAAGATGTGAGGATAATGTCAAGCAAAGTGGAAAATACAATTTAAAATTAATACTGAAATGAATTATTACATCAATAAAGAAGACTCTTCACGGTCAGACCAGATTTATAACCAAGAAGTGATTGTTTCAGCACAAAATTGAGGTATTCACTACAGAAACACCAACCAGAAAATGCCATGATTTTATCATTGGAAAATGCATTTTCTGCCAAAGAGAAGGCCAGGAGTGTCTGGAAGAGTAGACGGAGCAACGAGACTGTCCTCCAACCTTATTCCCTAGTAGACATTTCCATGTAGAGATTTCCTCTGAACTGAAACATCTCTCCTGGAAGGAAGGCAAAGGGTCATAAGACCCAGGGAGTAAAGCAAACAGACAAGTAAACTTCAAAGCAGAATCTCAAGAACTTACAAGGCCACGCCCCACAGTTTCACCAGAAGTGACCCCTGCTGGGGGAAAAGAGACTGGATCAGCTGAGCCACCTGCAGCTCAAGCAGGGGACCCCAGAGGTAAACTTTTGTGAGTTCACCCTGGGTGAGGGTTTTTGGTAACATAGCTGACTTTGAGTCACCCATGCTCCTGTAAGTAACCCTAATAATCTCACTGCTTTACCACCTTGGACTTTGGTGGTATGTGTCCTTTGGTCTGTTCCAGAACTCTAAGTCAGGTGAGTACTGGTTGTTTATATGTCCACACAAAAAGCCACAAAACATTATTATTGCTGCTCTTTGTGGCGTCCCAGATATAAGAAAGAGAAAATGGCTGCTCTCCCAACTAACTCTCTTCTGACAATCTGCACGTTTTACTCATTTGCTGTGGGATGAAGGAATGCCTTCTGGGAGGATACACTGAAGTTTTAACTTTCAGAGACTCTTAGGGTGTGATGTTTGGAGGAAATAAACTTTAAAGGAGGTTGTTAGATGAACCTTAACACTCAGTGACTAAGACTCTTTATAAACAAATCTTTGGACAGAGAGAGATTTGAGACGACAAGAGGAGAATACCTTGTGAAGGTGAAGGCAATTGCATAGATGTATCAGTTGGGACTGGGCAACTCAAGGACACACGTTCTTTGCATTCGAACAGTTGTAGGTCTCTTGCTCCTCCTCCAATTCCTTGTCATTTTCTTATGCATGGAATATCTGAAATGAGAAAATGTAAAGGAAAGGGGACACTGGGTCTGAAATAATTTAAAGTTTCCATATCCACACTAGAACTCCCATTGTTGTGCTATCATTTTGTAATGTTAGTTGTGTTCATAGGCGCAAGGGGACATGTCCTTGTGACTTTCTTTAACTTTCTATTGGCTCAATGGGTAAAGCCGGAAGAAACCATCTTCATGCGCTTCTTTGACTATGATTGGCTTTTGTGTGATCTGTCTCTACTCAAGTCTAACGGCCGTTTTTCTAATTACATTGTTTTGTTGTTTCTGACGTAGAATTTTATACTCATTTTCTGGGTCCTTTCCCTTGATTCTTCCAGCTGGGGCTGGTCTGAATTAGTAAATAGGTACTCTGTGGATGTGAAAGAATGCATGGGTTCAGAAAGACTTTTTTTGTTTGTGATATCCTAAGCTGGTGGGTGTTCTTATCACCTTGGAGCCATTAAGTGAATTAGCATAATGCTTTTGAGTATAGCGATACCAACAGCAGCAATCCAGTATTCTTCACAAAGCTGATGTCTTTACGGGATGTTTCGACAGGCTACTGATGATTGTGTCACCTTTTTTTTTAATCAACTCTGCCTCTCCAAGTTTTCCTGATCTACTATTTTTCTCTGGACCTTTGACTCATTCTCTCTGTACCAGGAGTCAAATTTCTCGGGGACTCTTGCTAAGTCCTAAACGTACTAAATCATCTAGTTAGGACTCTAAGAGTTCAGCCAGGGCAAGATCTTCTGAACACAATCAGTGGAGCTTCTTCACTTGGGCCTCTCACCCTTTCGACTTGTTTCTACATTCTGCATCTTTTGCTCTTAGCAACATTCCTGGGGCTGGAGAGATGCCTGGAAACCCACCATCAGTGGCTCACACCATGTCAAACTTCAGGGATAAATAAACACCTTCTTCTGGCCTCCATGGGCACCCATAGTCATATAGTTCCACACACATACCTCCATATACTAAAAAATCATAAAAATGTAAAAAGAGTACTCCTTTACCAGTTTAGTTTTTCTTTTCCTCCATTTTTTCCTGTCTTCCTTCTTGTATGTATTTTCTTTCATTCTTTTCTTTTTTTTTTTTAAGAATAAAACCAAACTTTTGCTGTCACTTCACCCTGTATTTTGTGCAGAGCCAGGCAAACGTAATTGGTGAGTGAGATTGGAAGATGGGCTTCGGATGAAGAAGAACAGCAGCAGCAGATGTGATCATAAGCTAAAGCTGGAGGGTCCTGGCCCTGGGCTGTCCCTCCTGTGCTGGTGTGTCTTTGTGTGTGTGCATAGTGTGTCTGTGTGTGCCTGGTGTGTGTGTGTGTGTGTGTGTGTGTAGGTGAGGTGGTATGTGTGTGTGTGTGGTGTGCATGGTGTGTGTGTGTAGGTGGTGTGTATGTGTGTGGTATGTGCATGTGGGGTGTGTGTGTGTGTGTGTGTGTGTGTGTGTGTGTGTGTGTGTGTGTATGTGCCTTTTCCCTTGAAGTCTACCTTGCTAACTGACACCATGTTGGCACCTTGAGTCATCTAGTGAGTTCTATAGTGTTCTTTGAGAGGATCAGGTTAGAGAGTCAGGCCTCACGATGTCTGAAGGTCTTTGTGGCACTTTGTCCTTGGGTCCTTACAGGGCATTTGCCCTCTATACATATGCAGGAGGTGAGGGCTCTCCCACCATACCTCATTGCTGTTCATTATTCAGCACCAAGGCCAATGCTGTGTTCATCATTTATGGAGCGCATCAGGTCGCTGCTTCTGACTTCTGTCTGATCTCAAAGGGCGTTAACCATCAAACTGAGAACAATATCAAGCTAATGTTGTGCACCACAAGGGGGAGAACAGTATACTCAAAGACATTTTGTCTTTATTCAATGATGCTTCCCTGCAAGGGGATGAGGCAATCTTATTCCATATCCTTGTATTCTGTTTTTTAAATGACAGGTATCAGATATTAATTTATAATATTATTAGAGGCCTACTATATATTCAAAATTGTTTTCAGAGCTCTAATTCATTTCAACAAGTATTAATTAATCACTATTAAAACACCTCACACTTCTCTATATATGCAAGTGGGCTGCAAATGTAATCTGTGTTCTACAAATTATTCTCAAATGACTTAATGGGAGGATTAGAAAAAGGTCTGTTGATACATGAAATGATCAAGGAATAGGAGTCTGTGGACTGAGAAAGTGCACAATATCTTTGAGATGAATGTGATATCCATGAGTGGTATTGAGTAATCACAAACACTATCAGTGCACCTGATAACTGTTGCATTCAATCAAAAAGACATAGGATTCATTTTTGAAATTAAGTTCTATTGATAATAAATACATTTTTACTTTGATATCATACATATCTTTTTGGCAAACAGCAATAGCATGACATCACCAGATTTATACATACGTTGTGGTTAAATCAGATTGCAAACTGTGACTATGACATACTAAGAAACCAGGAAAAATATATTTATGGGTTGGTGAAAGCAAATTCTGCCCTTTTCTATTTGCTTCATCATTCAAGATGGCTACTGTATCTGCAGTCTCATGTCATGAGGCTCCACATAGCTCCCCCTTCAGGAATGGAGGACCAGAGAACTGAGGAACTGCCTTACTTCATAATCACACCCATTTTCTGAGATGATCATCATCTGATAATCGGCTGGCATTTATGAAACAGGAATAATTTGTGGCGGGCCACGCCATCCACAGCCACCCTTGCAACATTGACTAATTCTTTGGCTCGCATCTCCCAACAACTTCTTTTTCTTCAGCCCTCAGTTCAGCTCCCTTCTCTCGGGTCTGTAAACTTTGCTGCCATGAGAACACAAAATGATCTCACTGCATCCCGATTTTAGCCCCCAGCACCTAATGCTTGTGTAAAGTGGACACTGACATATTTTGAATAGGATTAAACTGAATATTATGAGAAAGAAGGGCGCCAAAGCGCAGATGCCAATCTTTTCCTAAACACCCCGGAGAAAAGTGGTTTGTTCTAATTGACAGAAGTGTATTTCACGGACACCCTTAGCTGCAAGGGAGACAGATGACGTGCTGCGCATCCTGTATATATTGCCCTCTTGAACAAAATGTGAGATTATCTTACTTTTCCAAAAGATCCCTAGAGGCAAGTGCACAGGGGAGAACTATCACAGCTGCCATGATGAGTAACCATGGATGGCAAATGCTCTCTTTATTTGGATCATTGTCTGCACATTCAAATATTGGGGTTCTGTTATTGGGAAATGAGAAAAGAATGAAGGTAGACAAGCAAATATCAGTGTTGGCCACATACAAAATATAGTGATATGACTAATTGATATTAATGAAAACTTGACTACGCACCAGACATTGTGCTATGCATGTTGACACACACTGCGTGGCTTCATTTTCTCAATAACTCTGTCATTAAAATCAATAGTCCTTTACAACTCTCGAGTCGTTGGTTTCCCATGAACACTAATACACTGGTTATGATATTTTCTTATTAGAGAAGGGCTCAAACAATGTGCACATCTTTTTAAATGCCTCTTTCCACACCCTCAAGATGTTGCTCAATGGCATCGTCTCTAACCCCCTTAACAGATGGGTAAGCTAAGGTCCAGGGGGTTTAAGTAACTTCATGGAGCCCCCACAGTTGTTATGTCATGCAATTAGGACTTGGTCCACATCTGTCTGACCATTCAGACACTCCAATCATATGTCTGATTCCCAGACCTAGTTAAGAGAGCTCAACTGTGGGGCATCCCTGTTTTACATGCAGTTCAACCTCTTCTGCATGCTGCTGTTCTAGACACCATCTTTGTGACATAGGTTGATTAATCAACTTGTCACCCTTGAAGGGTACATTTGAGTGGGAATAGGGAGCCATGCATGCACCAACACAGAATGTGGCGGCCACAGCCATTAGAAGAGAGTATGACATTTGTGGGGAAGGAACACTGCATCTACTTAAAACCCCAGGCATCCCAGCACCTGAAATCGATTATTAATGTTATAGATTGATAAGGTGATATCTTGAGAGCCCTTTAGTTGCATCATAATTCCTTCAGTGTTCTAGTGACTTAATTTTAGATAAGATGAAGTAAATGTGAACAGAATTACTATGTTATCATTTTAAATTATGTGTATGTGTGTGTCCATGTGTAGATGTGTTCATAGGCATGTGGGTGCCTACATCAGATTTCCAGGAGCTAGAGCTATAGGTGGTTGTGAGTCACCCATTGTGGGTGCTGGGAACAGAACCTAGGTCCTTTGGGAGGGCAATGCATTTTCCTAACCCCTGATCCATCTTTGAATTTTACTATTTTGAGCCTATAATAAATGATATTTAGCTTGTTCATGAGATTTTAATTTTAGCAAGGCTTAGTAGTGAGGATAGATCTGTTTCTCTCAGCGGGAGCTAGAATCACTTATAGGTTTGTTCACCCTTACATCTGGAATTCCTTCCTTTCATTGGAGTTGGTGGTAGCTCATCATGAATTTTAAGCCTGATTTGCATTGCAAAGGAATATTGGAGGGACACAGGGAGAGAGAGAGAGAGAGAGAGAGAGAGAGAGAGAGAGAGAGAGAAGAGAGAGAAAGAAAAACACATAAACATTATAGGCCATAGAAGTAATAGGGCTTTCCAGATTGAAGCTATACTGAATCCCATCAGTGTGAGAACTGCTACTCACGGCACAGGAGACTTTGCAGGCCAGATCTCAGTCCTGCTTGAGGAAACTCGGTCCCCCATTCAGCCTTCTAGACAAAATGTTTATATTTCTTTTCAGGCAAACCACACTTATTATACAGCACTGCTGTATACTAGAGAGGATATAGAAGCCAGGCTCCCATGATCTTTTGCCATCTTGCTGAGGTCTTCATGAAGGACTTCATACATGATAGAATGATATACTTAACTTACTCCTTAGGCCTTTTCTCCCACACAACTGCTTAAATATAAGTTGGCTTATAAGTCTTGTCTCAACATTAGCACCATTCATGATCTAAAGAGGCTACAAAGTGTTTTGATTTGTGAACTCACATTTTCTCAGCATTTTCTTTCACTTGTCTTTATTCTCTCACATTTTATGGTAGGTAATCGGGAGAAACAAAGAAGAAACTTTAGTTGCTTCTAAGAGATTATGAAAATCTCTTCAGTTGGGCCAACTAGCACTTTAGGAACATTTTCTATTTTCTGCATTAGCCCAGATGCCACTAAGAAGAGTCCTCTGTTCTCTAGTTCTCAGTAACATTCTCTTCATTTTGTCATTTTAATGTTCCATCCTTTCCTAAGCCCTTACAGGACACCTACTTGAGCATTACCTAGTGTCTACCAATTATTCTTCCTGACACTTCTAGTTTCTCCTACTGCTCATCTTGAAATCATGTCTATACTTACCACTGGTTACAAAACCACCCTTGATGACCATCTAGACCCCATGGGCCTATAACAACTTGGCTTCTTTGTCCTAAAGAATGGCATCCAATTGGAGGATTGGAGGAGATTCTGTAATTTATTCAGATTTAGAGAGTGTTGCTCATTTCTGCTCTGTCTTGGCACCAGAAACGATGTCCCAAAGGCCAAGGGGAGGCATCATGCCTGGGCTCACTCACTCAGCTTCCATCAGTCACATTGTACTCCCTTGAACAGCCTTGTATAGCTTTTTCATGCATATTGGCTTCTCTGTAGCATTGTTGCCCGATTGTGAGGGGAGGCACAGGAGATGGGGAGAGAGAGAGAGAGAGAGAGAGAGAGAGAGAGAGAGAGAGAGAGAGAGAGATCTGCAGTATGGACTCATCTTAGAACTTGCCTATTCCATTTCTACCACATTTTATTGGTCAGGGAAACATCTTTGCAAAACACAATCTTTACAGTGAAGTAAAAATGAATGTAGCCAGTTTGAGAGAGGCTGTGAATTTTCAGGTTAAACACAATAGTTAGTTTTGATTTCAGTGGATTTAATTCCTCTTCCTGCTCCCTGTAACCTGTGCAATGCTGCAGATGCAATAGTGTGCCACTCAGTTCCTTCCCCTGGGACAAGCCTCATTTTGACATAGTGAACGTAGCTTTATTAGTCCACTTGGGCTGTGAACAAAATACCTTAAAATGGGAAACATAAACAACAGAGGTAAGTGCTCACACTGGAAATCTGGGAAGTCCAAGTGATTTAATGTTTGCTAGGGGCATGCTTGCTGCTTCAAAGATGACACCTTCTCACTGCACCTGATATAGTAGGAGGATGGAAAAGCATACTCAAACCTCCTTTCTTAGGTCCCATTCATGAGAGTTTAGCCTCCTCAACTTAACCCCTCCCCAAGGCTCCATCCTTCTGGGATGAAATTATTAAGATAGATTTAGTACAGATGTTAAGCATGAAAAGTGTCAAGTTACAGCCAAGAACATCTCAGAGAGGAACAAACAAGGCCTCATCTCCTAATGTCAATCACTGCATTGGCAACTGGGTTTCAGGATACAGGCTTGGAGGATCACAACAAAGGTTCATTGACCATTCTCCTTATGTGGAACTTGTGCTTTGCATAATTTTCCTTGCCTTTCTCAGGTACTTACTCTTCACTGTTAATAAAGGTCTTGACAAGGATATCAATTATATTTTCCCCCAAAGTGAGCAACAAACCCAGGCCTATCCTCCAAGACTCATCACCCTTGGAACTCACAGCAACGCAGAGAAGGAACATAGGCCGACCTCAGTTATAGTAATGACAAGGTGACCCAGAAAAGGTGCCAGTGAAACGTTGACTGATGAACCAGCCTTCCAAAGACCAAATAACCTAATTATTTTCAGCTCCAAGTGTTCATGAGTAATTCTTCAGCAAGAGTCTTTGGGCATTGTGGATAACAATGTAGACATGAAATCCAAGGCACCCTCTTCCTTATTCCCTTGAATCAGGGTCTTTCACTGAACCTAGAGCTACACTGGTAGCCAGCAAGCTCAGAGATCCTCTTGTCTCTAATCCCCGCTGCACTTGGAGTACCGACCCATGTGTTGCCATGCTGAGCTGGGTGTTTTTTAAGGGGTGTGTGAAATAAGATCCTCATGATTAGTCACCAAGTGTCTTCTCCATCGAGCCATTTTCCAAGTACATATCTTCATAGACATACATTAACTGAAATTAATTTTAATTACTAATTTATATAATATTAAGCCCATGTCCCAGTACAGTTGTGTGTATCCATAGAATTTGTTTATAGAATCCAGCCAATGCAGTAAAGATTTTCTAGAAGAAGGTACTACCAGTAATAAGATTAGGGTCATATAATAGCATTCATTTGTCTCTTGCCTGACCTTTGGAGTAGCATCTTTTCTAAATTACTTTACAGTTATCATGGTTTGGAGTACATGTGTCTCTCAAGAAAGATCCTGCCTTCATCAGGGAGATGAAAATGGAGGCCATGCCAGCCACTACTGAAGTCATTTGATACACTAGTTATACAACTCCTGGACGTTTATCCAGAAAACTCACGGTGACATACCACAACAGTTCTTGCACATTGGTATTTATTACAACATGTTTCACAATAGAACCATCCTTGGTATCTGTCGGCAGAGGAACAGCTGAACAAATGTGACTTATATGTACAGCAACAGTTTTTAAGCCATAAAGAAGAATAAAGTTATGTTATTTGCAAGAAAATAAATGTAACTAGGGGCTATTACATTAAGCAAATTAAGTCATTCATGGTTCTTAGAGTTCATACAAATATATAAAATCTAGGGGTACAGATGACTTGAATTAAGAAATAGAACTGGGACAACAACAGAAACCAATGGGGGTGGAGTCAAGAAAGGAGAGGAGACTCAAGAAAGGGGAAGATAGCAGTGGAGCATAGACTCAAAACATATCTATATACTTGAATAAAAACAGCCTTAGGTAACCCAGAATAATATAGAAAAATAACAAAGGACTCAGGGTTCTTTAGGTCCTGTAGACTTTCTTCCTGATCTCTCTCAGTTCCATCTCTGGACTTTGTGTGACCATGGGTAAGTACCTCTTATGGCACCACTTTATTCATCTGCAGAATAAGTAAATTGAACCAAGTGCTACTTTAAATTATATTTCAATGCAATATTTAAACCATATATAGTTCATTAAATAATATTTATTGGAGATATTGTCCACCAAACACTCTGTTGGGTGTGGGGAACTATCATTTTCAGTACTCATACCATTAAAGATCACAGTCTACGCAAGGGGCAGAGAGAGCAAGATGTCTGTGCATGTGAGAGAGAGAGAGAGAGAGAGAGATTAAGATTGATCAATAAAAAATAACCTGAAAGGGAGATGAAAGAGATAAACTTATAGTATTTTGGAAACAAAGAAGCATGCCTTTCACAGCAGGACATGGGTACAAAGATACACATACTTAGGGAGACCAGAGATAAAAACTTGCATACAATTTGGCATAAACCTCCTTGGTGGCTGAGAGAGGAACTAGTAGGGTACACTTAGCACTATCCAAAACCAAGAAGGAAAGAAACAGTATGTCACGGGAAACCAACACCTCATTTTAGGACAAGACCAATTGATGGCTACCTCAAATGTCAGCACACGTGCCTGAGAACCTAGCTGATCCTCTGTGTGACCAGAATCCAGGGTCTGTCTGGTAGTTATGGTGGTGAGTAAGTAAAGAGTTGTGGACATCTGTCACAGATTTTCCATTGTTTTCAAACCTTTTACGTTTTAGGACTCCCTCATTTTGTGATCCATGGCATTCCAGTGTGAAATATAGATTCTCCAGTTGCTAAGGTACACATCTATGCCTTAGACTCTGCCAATCAGACTCAGCCCTAAGGAAATCAATATACAACATTACTTCTGTGAGGAAAGAGCCAGGGGGCATACAGCTGTCCCCTTGGTATTCCTGCAGGACTGTGGAAGCAATGGGGGTTTTTGCTGAAAGTGATAGAGACAGTGTTCTGGTGTCAGCAGAGTGCTGTGCTGAGTGGTGTTGAATGATTTTCTTGCATATTTAGCTAAGAACCTATTTTTCATGCTTAAAAAAAAAACAATCATGTAAAGTTACTCAATATTACATTTGCTCCTGATAACTGTCTTGAACAAATTCCATAGTTTCTAACCAAGCACACTAGCAGAAACAGTTAATAAACCTGTGCTTGGTTTACACACATATACTCACATACACACATTTCCCCCACACACATGTACACACACATTGCACACACACATATTCACACTCACATACACACAAACACACACACCCACATACATATGCAAACAGAGGTACATACACATGCATACAAACACAAACCAAAGCATGCATGTCTGCACACACACATTTACTCATACACAGGTGCATGCGCACACATTTGCGCGTACACACAAGCACACACAGATTATTGCAGAGATAATTTAAGGAAATGAGCAGAATAATATTAGTTGTGGTGTTAAGACATTCTCTCTTATTGAAAGTATGTAATTAACTTTGTTTGGGACATCTTTGATATGTCCTCTTAAATTCCAAGATCTAAATGGATGGGCTCACATTCATCTGTAGCAGCCAGTATCAGTGAGTCTTGCTGATGGTCCCTCACTGTCTCCTATTAGCTTAGAAAGTGATAGTGAAGTCATGAGCGGATAGCTTTGTGACCTTGACATTGGTGATCACATTGTATTGTCTGCCTTCTACAGAATCTCCACCTGGCTCTCTGCTGCCCACAGACTCCTTGGACTCTCTCTTTCGTTTATTTCTCCTTTACTCTTTCTTCTTCCCTCCCATCCTTCCTTTTTCATTTTTTTCTTTCTCTTTACTTTAGACTGTGAACTATTTATTTAATGTGCCAGCTAACTTTGCCACATCTGTGATGACATGCATAATAAGAAGCAAATAAAGGGAGAAGGGTTTATTAGGGTTTACAGTTTAAGGGCATGCACATCCTGGAAGAGGAGTCACGGCAACAGGATATGGCCAGAGAACAGGAAGTAGGGCCAGGCTATCATCAAGCCTCAAGGCCTGGTCCCAGTGGTCCACTTTTGTTTAAAAGCTCTCTACCTCCATAAGCTTATACAACCTTTCACAATAGCACTACAAACTAGGACTGAAGTGTCCAAACACATGGGCCTGTAGAGGCTCTTGTTCCCTCAGACCACAATATTTACAACTCTTAATTATCATCGAATCACCATCCTAATGAAAACCAACAGAACTGCCCTAGTGTATGAAATACCGTCTTGAAGACAAATAGAGAGCACCATTGTCACCAAGCCAGGGGAATTATGAATATTTTATCCTGCTGAATGTAGCTTTCCACCTTCCTGTTATATTTCATAGGCAGCATGTCACTTAATTGATGAGCAAGGTGCTCACCAGCAGTTTTGGAGGAGGAAAGAAGTCAAGCATATGTAGATCAGATTGAGAGTGAAAATTTTTCATCCTGGTCCTCTTCTCCTGTGTTGACCTCATCATAGACAGAATCAGGAGAGTGGAGTGGAAAAGCCCTGTGCTGTGAAGGAAGAGAGGCTGGGTCATCTTCTTTAACCTTAGACACATTAGCAATCAGTCTGGGCATCAGTTGCCTGATTTATAAAGATGCTTGACAGCCCAGTGTGCATGATGGTTCTCCTTTATAGTTCTTTGATATATCATGAGCAGTAATGGGTGATCTATATTTGGCAAATGAAGTTCCAAGCATTTAATACAGACAGACCCCTGTAAACTCCACAGTACGCCTGGCTAGGCAGTCATGATGGCCACTATAGCCTAGTTGAGGAACATGAAGTTCCAAGTGACTTCATTCTGACACACAGCCTCATTGGACCATTGCAGTGTTGAACAAAATATTATTCTCAGGTCACTTCATTTTCCTTGTTTTGGATTAGTTATCATTACTGGGCATCTCTACTTAGCAGCTGTTTCAGCCTTGATAACTGACTAGTTGTGCCTTGGTTTCCCCTTCTGTGCAAGGAAATGATTTCAGTGTTTTCTTGAGGCTGCTTGAAGATATCTATTACATAATATTATTGCATGAGGCAAGACAATCTTGCTTATGATCTTTACTAATTTAGTCTCCTAACCTTCGAGACTTCAGATGATAAGGATTTGTTGGTTATCATGCCGAGTGACCAGTATATTATTTCACAGGGCTTCTGCTGCAGAGTAACTCATGGGCCCAGGTTGACAGCAGGAGAGCACCTGCCCTTATTCAAGGAGGCAATGGAAAAGTTTCATAGTTACACTACTAATCTGAATGTGACCCACGCCCAACTCAGTGGTCAGAATGGTCATATGACTTTGCCTAGCTGTGGTTGAGATGGATAATTCAAAGTTAAAATGTCTAAGGAGGAATCCCTAATGGCTGAAAGGCACTTGAAGAAATGCTCAGCATCTTTAATCATCAGAGAAATGCAACTCAAGACTACTCCGAGATTCACACCCATCAGAATGGCTAAGATCAAAAGCTCAAATGACAGCACATGCTGGCGAGGGTGTGGAGAAAGGAGAACACTCCTCCATTGCTGGTGGGAGTGCAAGCTTGTGCAACCACTATGGAGATCAGTCTGGAGATATCTTAGAAAATTTGAAATAGCTCTGCCTCAAGACCCAGCCATACCACTTCTGGGTATACATCCAATTGCCTCTTCACGGAATCATAAGGAAGTTTCCTCATCTATGTTTATAGCAGCCTTATTTGTAATAGCTAGAAACTAGAAACAACCCAGATGTCCCTCAACTGAAGAATGGATTAAAAAACTGTGGTACATCTACACAATGGAATACTATTCAGCCATCAGAAACAACTAAATCATGCAATTTGTAGCCAAATGGATGGAACTAGAAAAGCTCATCCTGAGTGAGCTAACCCAGACCCAGAAGGATGCACATGGCATCTACTCACTTATAATTGGATTTTAGCCATATAGTACAGGGTAACTATACTACAACCAACACACCAAAGGGAACATGGACATAGAGGTTTTTCCTTTCAGTGAGACACTTTGCCCTAGTGGTACTGCCTTGTAGGCCCCCAGTGTATGAGGGAGCTCTTGGACCTCATATGACTGCTGAACTGTGGCAGGGGACTGTTATGTAGGGACACTCCACTCCGGAGGAGTGGGATGGAAGGGTTAGGGGGTAGAGGGTGGGAAGGCGGGACTGGGAGGGGTGGAAAGAGGACACTGTGATGGAAATGTAGCCTGAAGTAATAAATAAATATTTTTAAAAATATCTAGTGATCGAAGAGATCTCTGCCAAAGATATGAAGGTCTTCAATACGTCTCTACAATATGGGGACTATACAATAAACAGTTATGATATCCAGTGTCAGCCTCACTGTAACCAGTGTTAGCACTATAAGCAAGCTGTCATATATTCTTGAACATTGTAAAACACAAAATATATCTTGAAGTACTTGATATAACGTGTGTATGTGTGTGCTTGTGTGTGTGTTCATGTGTGTTAATGTGTGTGCAGATACACATGTATGTGCAGGTGTATGTGTGGGGAAGGTAAAAATCAACCTTGATTGCCATTCCTTGGGCTCTGTCTGCCTTTGAGTCACAAAACACACACTCTCACACACACTGACACATGCACATATGTATGCACATTGTACTTTGTTTGAGATAGGTTCTCTCAGTAGCCTGTAACTCACCAATTCATCTAAGTTGGTTGACTGTTGAGCACCAGGAATCAGTCTACCTCTATCTCCCTGGTGCTGTGATTGCAAGTGTTTGTAAACATACCTGGCTTTTTATTCTGAAGATCTTGAACTCAGGGCCACATGGTTTTGCAGCACCTGCCAAGCTTCCTCCCAAGTCTTTGAAAGTGCCAGATATCTTGATTTTTTGAAGAGGTTTTGACATTTCTATTCTTTTAAAAATCCTATCAGATACAAGAAAAAAAAAAAAGAAGTTAGATTCCCATTACTCAGCTATCAGAAACAATGAAATTATGCAATTTGCAGCCAAATGCATGGAACTAGAGAAGCTCATCCTGAGTGAGCTAACCCAGACCCAGAAGAATGCACATAGCATCTATTCACTTATAATCGGATTTTAGACATATAGTACAGGATAACTATACTACAACCAACGCACCAAAGGGAACACGGACATAGACTTTTTGTTTGTTTGTTTGTTTTAGTATTCTCTCCCTGGAAATGAGACACTTTTCACTGGTGGTACTGCCTTGTAGGCCCCAGTGTATGAGGAGGCTCTTGGTCCTCATGACTGCTGAACTGGGGTTGGGGACTGTTATGTAGGGACACTCCACTCCAGAGGAGTGGGATGGAAGGGTTAGGGGGTAGAAGGTGGGAGGGAGGGGCTGGGAAGGGGGGGAAAGAGGACAATATGATGGAGATGTAACCTGAAGCAACAAATAAATAAATTTATTTAAAAAAATCCTATCAGATACTGATATTTAAATCCCATCAGATAAAGTGAGGATACTTTCCAAGTCACAGGACACTGGGAGGATTTTTTTGTATGCTTACTGAACTTTTATTTGGCTTTTCTTCTGTGTAGCATCTCTGGTACTCTCACCTAACCACAAAGAGTGCCGTGAGTCATTAAAGAAAGAACTTGCCTATCTCATCGGATGTCAGCTGTGAACCACCTTCATCCTTTTATGCCTCATCAGCTCATCTATAAGGCATTGCCCTTTATTATGACAGATGTTATGTCATTCAGTGATGACTAGCCATGGAGAGAAAAAGGTTTAATGCACTGATGTCTAACTTTATTATCTGTGGTACCTATTCATTTTTTAGAAGTGTTTCATGACTTCATGCCAGCTTAAGCATGAAGCTTTATAAAGTAGATGATGACAGGGTTGAGAATTAAACCTTTAAATCAGAGCAAGATTGAAAAGACAAATTTCAAAGATGTTCTAGTCATTTGGCATTACCCCTAGCATGCGAATACGTGGCACTCACAACATAACAAGCATGCCATAAACCTGTGCGTTGTGGAAGGTGAGGGAAGGGTATTAGATGCTGTTTTGATATGGATGAGTTATTAACATTGGCCCAAGCTCACGGAAGGGCAGTTATGGGTTGAAATGAAATAATCTTCCCCATTCAGGTCCTTAGTTTGAACACTCAATCCCCACTTGATGGTGCTGTTTGGGAGTCATAGAATTTAGCTAGTGGAAATGAGGGAGAGTGCTGTCATAACCCAGCCCTGAATCTGGTCTCATTCTCAGTTTGCTTCCTCACCCACCAAGGTGTGAAAAAGCCATGTTGCAAGCTCCCTTAGCTATGGACCAAGCCACTCCAGCTGCCATGACCTTATTATACATTTGCATTCTGGACATTTTGGTTATGCAGTTATACCGCCTTATGATACAGACATCTTTAATAATTTAAGAGGTAATCCTGACTTGACCATATTCTTCTTTAACTATCTTAAGCAAATTAATTAGCTTTGTGGGGCTCCTGATGCCATTAATTCACGGTCTATAAAACCTCAGACCTAACTGAACTTTTTAATATTGTGTCTTTACTACTTGATATAAGTGTCTTTTAAATTACAGGAATTTCTTCAGTTAATGTCTTGTTAAGTAAACACACACACACACACACACACACACACACGCACCACTATGAAAAATTTCCAAGATTGCAAAATAATCAAAACTGGGGTTAAATTAGGGATAATTCTAGATCTCGTTCACTACAAATAAAGATATGAGAAAGTTTTCTTAGGTTTCAAGTAATATAATTCTCATAATTCTAGCTTGCAAAGAATATGAGATCATAGGACAGAATTAAATATCTGAAAGCTTATCCTTACGTAAATACTATTAGCTGAGATACTACAGCAAAGAAGCCATGATCCATGAAACCATGAAAACATACCACCATACTCTCTGGGCACATTCTAGTCTCCTTGCTGTTGTTGTGATAAAAACACAACACTGTTCAAAAGCAACTCAGAGGCTGAAAGGGTTTATTTCAGCATAGAGTTCACAGTCCCTCACTGGGGGCAGTCAGGGCAGGAACTTGAAGCTGAAACCACAGAGGAGTGCTAGTTATTGGCTCTCACGAGGCTCATGTTCAGCTAGTTCTCTGATTCAGCACTGGCCACTTGCCTGTGGATGGCACTCTCCATGCTGGGAAGGGCCCTTCCATGTTATAGTCACAATAAATGAAGATAATCCTCACAAACATGCCAATAGGCCAATCATATGGAGGCAATTCTTCAAAGGAGACTCCCTTCTTGTCAGACTCTAGGCTGGGCCAAGTTGATAGCTGAAGCAGATTAGGACAGGCATAATCAAGAAGACAGACAATAACAGGTGTTGCTAAGCAATTGGAAGCCTCATCCATGGCTAGAAGGAGAACGAAATAACATACTAACATTGGAAGCTAGTCTGACCGTATGCAGGTATTCTACTTCTATGTTTATACCTAACAGAAATAAGGCATGCTCCTAAATGTCAATAGGAGAATTATTCACCACAGAAAATGGTGGACTATACCAAAATCCTCATTAGTTTATGAGAAGATCTTTAAAACATGCTGTATCTGTGTATTGGAATATCTTTTTGACTGTAACACGTTAGGAAGTGCTGCTGCGTGCCAACAACAAATCGGTTTAGAAAGCACTATGCTTAGTGAAAGAAGCCAGTTTCAAAGGTTATTTATTAAATAAGCAGGTCCTTGATATGGGATGTGTAGACTGCGCAATCTTTTAGAGTCAGAAGGTAGATTAGTAGTTGCCCGAGGCTGTGAGAAGAGACAGAGTTGATATAGCCCGATAATGTTCAGAGTCCGCTGGGGAGGTAGCAGCCATATTTCTGAAGGTGAATTGTGATGACAATACAAAATTTATTGAAAGAATAAAGCCAATTGAATTAAATGCTTTATGTGAGTAAGATCCTGAGTAAATAAATTAGATTCCAATAAAGATGCTTTGACAAAATTTAAAGGAACCAAAAAACTCATAAAAATAAGTTTAAAAAGTATTTTCTTGATATATTTAGTGGGTTACTGAGTGTCAATATTGTTAGTGAATGAAGTAAATTTAAATATGTCAAAATCTATAAATCTATCATGATAATTTAGACTGTCATTGTTTGGCTCTAGAGAATCTTATGATGTCAATTGATGATTGCAAAGTAAATAGAGTGGAAACTATCAAGCATTTAACCTCCTTTTCAACTCAAAGAGCAGATCAGAAGGAGCTACCAACAAATGAAAAGTTCTCTCTGTAATTACATCCGGCTAAAACATGAGGAATAAAACACATATAGGTAATGGTTATCAATGATCAAAAATGCACTAGAGAAAGATCTCACTTTTAAGTGGCTTCTGATAAGCTACACAATATCATGCATAAAAATTTAAATTTCTTCTGCAGAAGTTATCTCTCAGCAGAGAGAGGGAGACAGAGAGAGAGAGAGAGAGAGAGAGAGAGAGAGAGAGAGAGAGAGAAACCCTATAACATCATAGAAAAACCAACAGCAGAACACTGGCTGTGGAGAATTAACCAGATACATGTTGAAGTTCTGATTGGCAGCAAGTACTAATTGGATATTTTATAAGATCAATTAATATTGGTCTTTTGGTATGATGGCCATATTACACTGTTACACCTAGTAAGACTTATTTCCTTTCACAGATACATATTGAAATACTTACAGTTAAATTATGTGATGTTTGGAATCTGCTTTCAAAGAAGGCAGAGGTGGGAGGAGTTCAAGGTAAGTGTGGATAGAAATGTTCTGGTTTGATCATGGCTGGTGGCTGGTGATGTGCATATGGCACACTGCGCTGTGTTCTCTAGTTTTAAACATGCTTTAAATGTCTCATGATAAAAACCAGGAAAACATGTACTTGATAAACATCCCTTGGCAACAGTGCATACAAATAAAGACTGAGAAAGAACTCAATACAAAAAGTGGCTGATGAACACAGTGGACAGGGGTGTGTGAAATAAGGTTTGTTGGTTAGTTGTTACCAGTTTGACCCAAAGTGAGTCACACGGGGAGAGAGAACCTGAGCTGGGGGTTTTCTTTCATTGGCTTGCCTGTGGGTACATCTGTGGGGGAGGTTCTTGATTAATGACTAATGTGAGAGGGCCAAGCCCAACCATCATGGGCATTGCCACCATAGTAGGTGGTCCTGTGTTGTATAAGAAAGAAATGTGAGGCTGACCAAGCCATGGAGCGGAAGCCAGCAAGCAGCACTCCTATGGTCTCTGTTTCAGTTCCTGTCTCCAAGTTCCTGCCTTGACTTTCCCCAGAGATTGATGAGCTGTCATTAGAGTGTATATAACAAAATGTAACCATCTTTCTCTAATTTGATTTGGCCAGTGTTTTATCATAGCAACAGAAAACAAACCAGGACACAAGTAGAATTTAAAAAGCAACTTCAAAGGGGCTGATGATCTCTGACAGACCCAGTGAGAAATGTCAGCAACTCATCTCACTCCACGTGCTGTCAAATAGGGGGCCTGGGGCTAGAAGATGGATACACCACACAAACGTACCCAGACATACACAGAAACATACATACACACAGACACATACACACTCACAGATACAAACACAGACACACACAAACACACAGAAACTATGCACAGACACACACACACAAACACATACACACAAACTACACACACACACACACACACACACACACACACACTTGGAAGAAAGTTACAAAGGCATATCTGAGAGTTCTGCTTTCACCCATGTGTCCCCTTCAAAATATCTATGTCCAGATAAATAAAACAGGAGTAAAACTAAATACAGAATATATCTAACTAGCTGACATAACCAGTCCCCTATTAAGTAGGCTTCATCTAACTCATCATAGTAACCTCTATCAGTATAGTTAAAGCTAGTAAGTAGCTGTATAATGATCAGCGAGATTCAATTATGCATTAAGGGATGTTCTCACGATAATGAAAAATACTAATCATGAGCTTCAGAGTCTCCAAAATTAACTCATTATGTTAAACCGTATTGAAAATGAAGATAGACAGCCTTGCTGATTATCCGGTGCAATTTCAACTCCCTTCAATGTGGAGGAGACACTGTGTGTTACCATCTGAGCCTCCTTTGGTAATTATGAATGTATTTTGTGGATAGGTGGAATCGTCTAAGTTGAGATGGCGATGAGAGTTTATTTTAAGCCCACTGTTCAGTCACAACCAGTGGAATTCATTATCACTCATTAATGTTCCACACAGTTTTCTCTTAATAACTAACCTTGATTTATTTCATCTTTTTATCAACACAACACATACATAGATTAAAAAAAAGCAAACAAACCCAAAGTTGCAATATTATTTCCAGGATACAAGACTACTGTATATAATGATGCTCACTGTGATAAATTTTAAGATGTTGGTTTAGGTTTTCATGATACAGTGAGGTACAGTGAAAATTTCTCACCTCCTTTTTTGTATGCATGCATGAGTTGATGTGTGCATGCACATGTGTGTAGGTGTACATGCATGTATATGTGTCTTCATGTGTAGATTGGAAGTAGACATCAAGTGTCCTCCTCAATCCACCTTATTCTCTTAAGATAACATATCTCACAGAAACCGCCCTTCAACTAGACTGGCTGAGCCAGCATGTCCCAGGAACCCTCCTGTTTCTGCCCCACCCCTAGTACCATGATTACAGGTATGTATGACCATGTTACACCTTTCATGTGGGTGCTGGCGGTCTGAGTCATGTCATCATGCTTGCATGGTAAACACTTTACCCACTGAGACATCTCCCCAGCCTCTATTCCTTATATTTAAAAGCGCTATAAGGGAAGAAAGTGAATCTGAATGATCACTAATTGCTTATTGAAAAGCTAAGATTAATAGAAAAAAAATCCCATTGAAAGAACATTGTAAAACTGTACCTTTCATTTGAAAAGCTCATATTAGCAGATGTCTGGAGTTTTCAGTTTCAATCCCAATCTCTGTATGTTTTCTAGTTCACTGACTTTTCCACAGGTGAAACCCTATAGTTCCCAAGGGAGGCTGGAAAAACATAACCCTCATATTAAACTGTCCTGTTTCTGATTTTTGAAGAACTGTGAACATTTCAAATGGATGGGTGTTTTCTTTTCTTTTCTTTTCTTTCTTTCTTTCTTTCTTTCTTTCTTTCTTTCTTTCTTTCTTTCTTTCTTT
>CAJQZJ010032083.1:7210040-7224809 GCA_907164525.1 Lophiomys imhausi
TTTCTTTCTTTCTTTCTTTCTTTCTTTCTTTCTTTCTTTCTTTCTTTTTGTCACTCATAGAAGACTGGGGAAATTCCTGAAATTCTTTCTTCCATAGTTAAATTTTGAGTTGTTTAGGAATCAAGAGGGAATTTTGGATCTAAGAAAATATTTTTAAAATTGTGAGGCAAGTTAGTATGAAAGCTGAGTTAGATATAGAACTTTAAACTCATGGAGATGGTTAGATAGTAGAATGTTAAAGTCAGGTGCCAAATACATATGGACTGGACATTGGGAATGTATGCTAAGCCATATAACTCTCATAATTGTAGCCTATTTATTTCTGTTGTTTTGTATTGTATTTATAGTTATAAGAAAAAGAACCATTTGTTGGACTGAAAGGGACAGCTGTTGGGGGGAAAAAGAAATACCTTAAACTAAAAAAAAAGGGAAGAGGATGGGGGGTTGAGGGGGGAGGGTGGAAGGGTGGGACTGGATTGAGGAGTAGGGAGGGGATTGTGATTGAGATGTAACTTGAAGAAATAAAAAATAAATTATTAAAAAAACATAAAAAAGAAGACTGGGGAAAACAAGGACAATGACTTTTTGACAGACTAAAATTATATTCAGTTTGTATTTTTCTATGGATAAAGTTTGGCTGGAATAAGGGCACACATTGGTGCCAGGTTCTCAGTGACTGCTTTCAGGCTGCAGGGAGAGCCGAACCTTCACTGCAGAGACATTGTAGCCTCAGCATCTAAGGGGTCCACTGGCTGGATCTTAGAGTCTGCTTTCCTCTAACATAGTGTCAACCAGAGGACTATGACTGCAGGGGAGAAAAGATGGGAAAGATATCTACAGTCTTGGAGATAGCAGAAAAATCAGTTAGAAAAGTTGGTGTAAAACAAAAGATCCTTCTCCCTCTCTTCCTCTCCCTTTCCCCAGCCCTGTGTGTGTGTGTGTGTGTGTGTGTGTGTGTGTGTGTGTGTGTGTGTATGTGATGGTGGCAAAGCCTGAGTGCGTACAGGCCAGGGAGTGTGAGTCAGATTTGTTCCATCGTGATGCAAATCTAGCTTCAGGTTGTCATCCCCACCTTCCTTAGGCCTGTAATCCTTGTTGCTTGAAAGAGACTGAGACAAGTGGATCTTAAGTTCATGATCAACCTGGGTAACATAGTGAGATCTTGCTCCAAAATTAAAGTGGGGGGGGGTGGTAAGAACTGAGGATACCACTCAGTGGTAGAGCATTTATCTAGCATGCACAAGGTCCTAAGTTCAGTTTTCAGAACTGAAAGAAAAAGAGTGCCACTCAAAATCTGTCTGTTGGAGTATGATGAAGGACAAGCAATGAACATATCACAAACATGTGTGGAAATATCCAAATGTTAAAATGACAATTAACACTGGATGGGTAAGAGTAGGGTCTGGTCAGCATCATGTGCTAAAAAGCCACATATCCGTTGAAAAGGCCTGTTCTGTGTTTACTGATCTATAGACTAAAATCTAAAGCTTACTCAAGGTGTGTTCAAAAACAAAGCATCCTCTCAGGGTAGAGACTGTGGTTTTGTTCAGTCTAGTGTCTCTACTTCTCCTGAAATGAAGCACCACTATGGGGTAGTGATAGTGTGTCATGAATGAGAATGCATTTGAAAGCTTACCAAGAGCAACATCCATCTACAGGATTATTATCTCCACCATTAGAATCATGACATTGCACTGTGACCCTCACCATGGAGGAACTGATGTGCCTCACCATGGAGGAACTGATGTGCAGTATGTGTCCTCTATCCTGAGCTTAATGTTTCTGAGTTATGGTTAGTGTAGATTTGCCACATGGAACTTCCTGCTGAGAGCCTATTAACCTCACCAATGTAATTGACCTAAAACAGGGAGCACAGTTAACATTGGTGAGGCGGCTTGGAAGGGGCACAGGTCATTTTGACATGAGGTATAGGCATTGGTAAATTAACCCAGAGAATCCAGAAAAAATAGAACAACCTTGTAGTTCCCTTTAGTAGACATTTGCTCCTAGATGGAGTTGAACACTTTCTCAACATACCCAACTTATAGTATCAGCATTGAGGGCTCCATAACTCACCATGGAGTTATGGAGATTGCTTTCTACAAAACAGATACAACTACTCCAAATCTATATCATTCTGAAATGCCAATGTCAAGGACAGTAACCTGGGTACTTCTTAGAGCGAGGGAAAGGTGGTCAATCCAGAGGTCTTCATTGGAGGTGAAAAATCCACACAAGTCAGACACAATCCATTAATTCTATGAAACAAAGAAGAGCTGCAGAAGGGGAAACTCCTTATTTGGGTGAATTAAAAAAGACAAGCAAAAATCAGATGTAGTAGAAAACCATAATAGATGTACTTTTCTCCAAGCATCAAATGGGAGTGTACTGTAATTACAGAGGTGAGGAAACCTACTGAAATTACAGAGGTGAGGAAACCCGTTGTAATTACAGAAGTGAGGAAACCCACTATAATTACAGGGGTGAGGTCCAATAAATTTCCTGCCTCATGCTCAGAAGCAAAGAAAGGGATCCCACCCAAGCAACCTGCAATTTCCTTCAGTACCAACATCTTCACTTGACAGTACACCAGGTCTTCTCTTTTTCCATTGGTTCTTTGCTCTTGATTTAGAAACAATCAAGTCTCTCATAAACAAAACCCGAAAAGAAGTGGGAAAGATGGAAAAGAGCTGGGAAGATGGCAGAGGGTGTGAAAGCTTTCGCCATCAAAGCTGAAGATCTGGGTTTGACCCTTGGACCCACATGGTGGAAGGAGCGAATCATTTCCCAGGAGTTGGCCTCTGACCTCCACATGCAGGATGTGACATACATGCACACATGTAGGCACTCAAATAAATAAAATATAATTTAAAACAAGAAAAGGAAAGGAAGATTATTTCCAAACTACATATCTTCCCTAGATTCCCTTAAGCCAACTTTCCTCCACTATCTAAGACAAATCTACAATGTGCTTCTACGAGGTGTCTGTAACTCTTTGGCTCACTTCCCTAACTTTGTGCCTCTCTGTTTTAACAGATTGGGGTTTGTTTATTACTTGGTAAACACTTTAAAAACAAAAAGACGTTGGATTTAACCAAATGCTTTTCGGCATTCAAAGAAAGTCTCATGTGACATTTGTTCTTTATTTTAATGATATCGTGTGTTATTTGAACTGGTATTCTGCTGTTCAACCTGCTTTTCATTCCAAAGAACAACCCTACTCACTTCTGTATGTAATATATTTTTATCTTTTAATGAATTCAGTCTAGTGTTTTGTTGAATAGTTTTTTATCTATGTCTTTTAACCCATATTGGTCTGTAGATTTCTATTCCTGTGATGTATTTAGCTTTAGGATTGGTGGGATGGTACCCCAAGATCGTTGTCAGGTTTGGTGATTTTCTAAAAGGAAACAGCACAAAATGCTGTGATCCCTATGGGTAAGTTGGGTTATTGCAAAAAGATACAAATTAAAATCCACAAGGGAAAGTGGTGTGTTGGATCATGTCAAGGAGAAAAACAGAAACTTCTAGTCTTTATCTCGCAGGGGAATCACATACTCACCCTTTAGTGTGCCTGGTAATGGTGAGTGATAGCATACACTCCCTGCTGGTCAGGGAGTTTTGGGGTGAGGGTTTATTTTGAGGGTCAGTCGTTTAAGCATGGCATGCCAAAGGAACTGACTGTAGAAGTATAGCCTCCAGTTGTGCCCCACCTCCAACTTACATTAATCTTCCAGAAACAGCATAGTCCATAGGCTCTGACCCAGATCAGACATTCCCCATAAGTGACCATTGACATGGAGTATATGAGTGATCAAGGCCAGTCCATTTTTGAATGTGCATAGTTAGAAAAACCATTCTTGGTGAGTTAGGTGTTCATAGTGCAGACAGCACTCTCATGTTGACAATACCATCATTGTTTAGCTATGGGATACCTCATGTTCCTGGATTCCTTTAGCATCACATAGTAGCACTATTTGAGAGGCTTAGGATCTGTGGCTTTGTGGGAGGAAATTTGTCACTAGAAGTGGTCTTTGCAAACCTAAAGACTCTCAACATCTCAGTTTCTTGCTTGTGCTCAAGATGTCCGTTCTCAGTTGCCATTGATCCCACCTCTGCTCCACCATCATAGACTATCAGCACTATAGAACAGTAAGTCCAAATAAAACCTTTCTCCTTTCAGTTGTCTTGGTTACAAATAGTACCAAAGATGTTGACATATTGGGCATAAAATATGAATGATGAATTTCATTTAGAACACATTAGCTTTTAGGTGGGTATTAATATGCTGGTCCACACTGAGGAGTAGTTGATATGTAAGGATTTAGAGACATAAATGAGTTGGGAGCTAGCAGCATAGACATGACACTCAGAGAAAAGGATGGGACTTACCAAGGATGCTATAGCAATGTTCAGAAACATTTTCCTAACAAGCATCCTCTCCTCCCACCAACCAGAAATCTTGGTATCACCCTGGAGTTTAGCCCCACCCTTTACTTATAACATTGTCATAACAAGATCCTTGGATACTGATGGAGGTATATTGTGCATATCATCCTCACTTTCAACTTGTAGTACCAGACCTCACAGTCTTTTGAGAAGACTGACAGCCACTAGCAATCCTTACTCTCACGTTGGTCCCAGAAAGCATAGCCACCAAGACATATACAAAGCAATTTTTGTAAGAAGCAAGCCTAAGACTTCCTAAGCATCCACCATCCTTTGCCTAACAGCCTTTCAATGGACTCTTGATTCTTCAGGGTGGAGTCTAGTTTCATCTTCAACACAGCATAATGTGTCATAGTTGGCACCTAGTTTGTAACCCTGTCCTATTTGTCTCAACTTTCTGGACTCATGCTCAATGCTCTTGATAATAGAGGTTACTTTACTGTAGTTTTCCACATGCTAACCTCTCCTTCTGTAGAACTAGCCCTGAGCAGCAGGGTCTCCAGTGATGTCCGTGGTTCCCTCTGTTGCTCCACATGACTTGAAGCAGCTTCTGTGAGCTTTCCTTCGCATCTTACAAAGTCCAGATAAGATGCCAACCTAGACATTGAACTTGTGCCTGCCTCCTCTCTCATCAAAGCACTGCTCAACTCCTTTTTCAGCATCCTTCACCTCCACATCCTCCCACACTGAAGAATACTCTGAGAAGGTATTGGGTGATCCACAAATATTTGCTGTGTAACTCTTTTTTGTTTTGCATGGCTTTATTTTTAATTCAAGAAAGTTGTATGTGATATTTTAGCAAATAGATTTTCCAAACAGGTGAGAGGCTTGGTGAAAATCACAGAGTAATAGACTACAACAATATAGGATTTGTAGTAGGCATTTCCATCACTACACTAAATGTGTTGAAGGAGCCTGTGGCAATGTCTGTTGTGACCCAATATTACCTTGCATGCTCCTTTTCTTCCTCAAATATATCATTCCTGTGTCCTATGCTTAAGAGACATTCTATAAATGTGACTTTAATTGAATTTAATTGTTTGAATTTTACATCTATCCAATCATGTACTTTGATGTGCCCTTTGAAAATTTAGCATGAATCACTGACAATAAAGGTGACTTTAGCCACTGGACTCAGACTTCAATATTCATAGATAGAATGTCAGACATAGGAACATAATTCAGACAGGATGTGTTTTAGGTCAGAACAAGGTACAATGCATTGGATTTTCTAGTCACTGCTGGAGATCCTCCTGAGTGGAAGAAAATTTGAAGCCTTGGATAATGCCCAGACAAGTGGGAGGCAAATAAGACACTGACATTAGAAAAGTGAATTGAAAGGGCACCAAGGACTTGGCATTGCAGATGAATAATTTGTAATGCAGCCATTTTCAAAATCCTGAATTATAATGCAAAATTTTATTATTAATCATCTAAACAAAATTTAAATAAAAATGGGGTTGCTTAAAAACCTGAAATTACTGTGCAATTTTAGCACATCTTTAGAGTCACCTGCCATGGTTTCCTGGACCTACGTGGCCAGTACATCCTCCTCTGGTTGGCTTTCCTGGATTAGCAGTGGTGTGAGAACAAACTGGAAAATAAGCGGGTGCTCTGCTTCTGTATCCTCCCTCCTTTTCTGTGTTTTTATCTGGAGTTCCCTAAAGGAGCAGAACTGATTGAAGATGTGTATATTATGAAAGGGGACCTAAAGAATGGCTTACAATCAATAGGAATTGGGTAGTCCAACCATGACTGTCTGTACTTCAGAGAGGCTAAGAAGTGTGTGTACCAACCCAGTTCCTACAGCTGGTGCTTCAAGGGACATGATTTGATGCCAGAAGCCCAGAACATCTTGGAGAGCCACTGGTCTCCCATTCGTGTTGGAACTAAAAAAAACAAGTTTGATTTTGCTGAAGGATGGTGGTAGCATCAGCGACAAAGATAGATACCAATAAGGTATAAAGACAGGCAAGCAACACTGACCTTTCATCCTGATCTCTCTACATCTGTCTGCTCACTGGAATGTGTCTCCTACTTTGTGGAAGGGTATTGCCCTTCAGTTCACGCTTCCTGGAAATACCTTCACATCTTGCCATAAGTATGTTTCTTAGTTGATTCTAGATCCCTTCAAGTTGACAGTCAAGAATAAGCAGCATGCATGCTTACATTAATTTTTTCCCTTTCCTCTAAAACAGCAAAATGTGTATTTCCCTAAGATCCAATGTTTGTTCCTAGAGTAACTGCCCTTGGAAACATCTGGCAGATGTCCTAACATAAGAAGCCCCTGTCAGCTAGTGTGCCTGAGAGTCATGGACCAGAATTCAGTGTAAGGACAGGATCTAGGTGTGGGTGACAAGGCATTAGGAGTCATCTGACATTTAGATTCATCCACAGAAAGAAACTGGACTGGTTTGTTTTGTCAACTTCACACAAGGTAGAGTCACCCAGGAAGGGAGAATCTTGACTGAGAAGATACCACCACCAGATTGGCCTTTGGGCAGACCTATGGATGATTGCTGTTGGAGGAGCCATCTTACTGTGGGTGGAGCCACTCCTGGGCAGGTGGACCCGGGTTGTATAAGAAAGCAGACTGATCAAGCAGGTTGATCAAGCCATGAGGACTAAGCCAGTAAGTAGCTCCTCTCCATGGTCTCTGCTTTGGTTCCTGCCTCCATGTTCCTGCCTTTAGTTAGTTCCTGCCCTGGCTTCTCTTCATGAGACTGTAAGCTGTAAGATAAAATAAAGCTTTCCTTCCCCTAAGATGGTTTCCTGACAATTTTTGCAAAAGCAAAGGAAATGGGAAGATGAGTCCTTTTCATTCTGCTCAGCACAACATCATTGTATGACAGATATCAATGACCATCTATCTACTCAGTGTTTGCCTCATAGAGAGAAAGACTGGTTGTTTAGATTTTACAAATTCAAATCATTTACATCCTAGATGTTGTTATTAAAGTATACATAACATCCATGTATCCTCATAACTTATAACATACCTCGTGTCCTGTTCTTTGAGTTTTCTGTGCTAGCCAATCCACTTTTCTCTGACATACCAAGACATGTCCATTGTCTTAGATGTATATTTACTATTGCACTTGGACTAGGGATGAATGACCTTCCTCACTAATATATATACCATTTTTGCATATTTTAAAGTCTATTTATGGCAGCATCTGTACATGTTCTTTACCAGCTTGACTCTCTCCCTCTCTTGACCTTCTGAGCAGTGTACCCTTGTGCTGGTTCACTGATTGTTAACTTTGGCATATTATTCCATTGCCTGGTGACCCCAACTTATTTTTGCATCTGTCATTAATGGGATTTTAATTTCTATACTTTACAGTAGGCCAATGTTGCTACATTTTTGGACATATTTTCTTATCCAGGATTAAAGTCCATTTCAGGGTAGTGTAAATTCATGGCAATGTCTTTATCGATGCTGTTAAACTAATCCCCAAACTCATTGTAGACATCTTGATGCTCAGTAGCAGATATGGGAATCCTGTATAATATTCATGTTTATACACAAACTTCAGACCTTTCTAGAGTTTTGCCTTGTGTAGGATATACTATAGTATTTGATATCCTATTTTAGCATTCACTCCTACATTACAATGAGTATAAGATTCCTTTTTATCACTACAAGGGTTTGAAGATGGGATGATGTACATGCTAAGCAAGTGTTTTATCTGGAAACACACCTACCCCCGACCTCTTAATTTTTATTTTGAGACAAGTTCTCCAGGTTGCTCTGGATTTCATTCTGTAGCCCCAAGAGGCCTTGAACTAGACCCTCCAGCCTTGCTTCCTCCCTCCCAAAGAACTGGGATTGCAGGCTGGTACCACCAGGCTTCTTCTAAAACATTGTTTGAGGTCTAATACTCATTTACATTTTCACATTCTAAATTTCCTCCATGAAGCTCTTAGCCATTTTATTTTATATTATTTTATTTTTCTAATCTTTCTAGAGGACACACTAATATATTTTTATAGTCTCTAGTCTATATTTATAATTTTAGATGCCTTTATTGGAATTTTTATATCTAATCTAAATTTATGCTTTACTTGTTTCTTTTTATATTTTTTATCCTTTGGGAATTTCATAGTTACATACACTGAAATATCATATACACAACTTATTTCTGGCTCCAACTTCCCATATCCCCCTATGATCAACCTCCCCTTCCTAATTGGGTATCACCTCTCTCTCTTCTGTCTCTCTCTGACTTTCTGTCTCTTACTCTCCCTCTGTCTCTTTGTCTCTCTGTCTTTCTGTCTCTTTCTCACCTGTGATAAATCCACTAACTCCAGCCAGTGCTACCCATATGTACATGGGCATGGTACTATCCATTGGAACATGAGATACCATCCAGTGGCTACACAATCAAGGAAGCAAGAGTCTTGAAATTGAAATTGGTTAAGCCCACCTCAAGATATGTCTGCATGGTCATTTCCAGAAATTATGATGAGCTCTGACCTAATAAATAGCTTCCTCTATTGATAAATTCAAAATACGAACAGACTCTTGGAAGATGTTAGGTCTATGGAATGTGAGCCTTAGTGGGAGAAGAAAATCTCACTGGTCACGGTGGTGGTGGGAGTCAGGGTTCTCTGTTCCCCAGGTCTCTTCCCTTCCTGCTACTGCTCAACTTCCTTCCTGAGAGCCATAATATGAGCTGTCAGGCCCTGTCAATCATGCTGGACAAAGAATCTCTGAAACCATGGATCATGTGGATCTTTTATGCCAGGTACTGTATCATTGGCTGACTATTACAGCAACTAATGGTCTAAGACTATTTACAGAAAGTAAAGTGTCAAATACTGAACTTTAAAAAGCTCACCTCTCTTTCAGTGGCCATTTCCCATCCCCTGCATCTTTTCTCTACCTCCAGGCCAGTGCTGTATTTTCTTGGTCCTCATAGCTGAACTGGGGAGGGCGGTTAATTTTGTCTTCTTGTTATTCTGGATTATTTGGTTGTTTGGGTAATAGTCCTTTGATACAAGTATCACCATTAGCTTTTGAAATTGAAACAAGCAAACAAAAACAGATCTCTTGAGATCCTTATTGGGATTTAATTCACTTTTGATTAATGAGACAGCTAATATCTTTATGGTAATAACTGTCCCTATCCATAGATATGATTCATCCTTCCATTTATTTAGACTGTGTACCTAATTTGTATTATTTTATGGTTTATTATTATATAAGATTTTACCTAAAAATCTTGCAATTTTGTTAGAAATGCTCTCTGATACTCATAATTTTGCTTGGGATTTTTTATGGTACCTTTTAAAATATATATTTGCCAAATGCTTCCCTATATGATTTTTAATATGTATGTGTGCTTCTATGTGAGGTCATGCTATGTGTGAGCAGGTACCTGAAGAGACCAGAGGAGGGGGTTGGATTCCCTGGAGCCTGAGTTATAGGATATTTTGAGCCACTTGACATGAATACTCAAAATAGAACTCAATTTGTTTGGTAGGGCAGCAAGTACTCTTAACATCTGAGCCACTTCTCCAACCCTTCTCTAGGCCTTTAAAAATAAGTTTCATATGTAACAGCCTTGTCAATCAATCATGTCCAGGGGTGTGTGTGTGTGTGTGTGTGTGTGTGTGTTACAAATGCTTATATGATCTCTGCCCTTTCCCTCATCTTTATTACAATCAGAATAGTAGGGGAAAAATCAACCTTGGAATAGGATTCTATAGTCACATGACTGGAGATGGAGGCAGTAATCTTCCTTCTGATACAATCACTCTGTGACTTTGAAGGAACTACAAATTCTCTAAATATTAATGTTCAGTTCCAGCTATCATAACTTATGGATGTTCAATAGTTCCTAACTTTTGCTCTCGTGGAGGCAAGAATCCAATGGATATCAATTGTGTGACAGTTAATTCCTTGATAAACACCCGCTGTGACTGAAGCTGTTAAGTTGGTTCTTATCTTTATCTCACATCCCAGGCAGTTTGTGATGGAAACCTGGTAGGCTTGTAAAAGTTGGGCAGGGTCTGGGAGTTTGGTGTCTTCTGAATCTGGGCTAGAGTATTTCAGTACTGATGCTGCTGAGACTTGGGGATGTTTGATTCATTATGGCTTGTAAATAGAGGATACTACGCATCGGACAATGGTTAGTGGCACACAGACATCTACTCACTAAGTGATTGGAGTACTGGGCCCATTTTCCTTACCTTAGTGGTGCCACGAACATGATCAGAGTTTCCGTGTCCCCAGGGAATGGAGTCCCCTCTAGTTAAGGATCCCCAGCCTGTGTGAATCTCTATACCTTAGTGGTGCCACGAACATGATCAGAGTTTCCGTGTCCCCAGGGAATGGAGTCCCCTCTAGTTAAGGATCCCCAGCCTGTGTGAATTTCTAGTCTCTCTGCTGTGCTTTTTTTCAGTCATATAAGCTCTCGACATTCTCCAAGCTGCAAAAATTTAATTTCCTTACAATTCTTTCATATTCTTCATCCAGTCTTTTCCCTGCCTCTCTAACCTTGAGTGTCAGTAGGTCAGTGGTGTTTTGGAATAAACCATGGACCTCAAAATCCAACTCCTAGAGAATGTCTGACACAATGCTTAAATCTACATTAGCCTTCATTCCCCATGGGAGGGAGTGTCTGGCTTCCTTCAAAGCTGGCTGGCTGGCAGGTGGTCTTTCTGCCTTTCTGGTAACCTGGTGCAGCTCCCTCCTGAGTGTCAGTGGACAGCCTGCTGGGCTTCCTAAACATAGCAGCCTCTGGTAGAGGAAAGAGTCTTTCAAATTATAGAGCCTAGGCTCCTTTCAATAAAACCTTCACCAAAGCACATCTGATTGTGCTTTGGGATGAATAATGAGAAGTCCAAGGAAAGGGTTTCTGAATTTTGAAAGGAGCAATTAAAAATAATGAATATTGAGAAGAAAGCATTATTCTCAGAAAAGGGATGTAAGGACCAGTCAGCACACTCCTGCATGTGCTTGGGGTGTGTTTGGGCCACTTTTAACAGCTATAAAATATGAAAGGGCTTCATCTTGACGACATGTATGTGTGACATACTGGAGCCTGGAAAAAGTGCTGTCCTTCTTACCTAGGGTGTTCACTGTTTGCCTACTAATGAAATATGGAGAATGCCAGAAGACCCCTTCCTGCCTCTCCTCCATCTTGGTTGGTCTCCCCAGGTGCACCCAAGCTTACTTGCTCTGGTGTTGAGTGGTTTGCCACAGCACCTCTCCTTCACAAGATACCTGCCTTGGGCAGGCAAGAGCTGATTGGCAAGACTTAAGTAACAAAGGTTTCTGCTCTGAGCCGCTTTCCCTTTCTGCAGCATATTCTGAAGCTGATCAGGGTCTTTCCTTGTCCACATTCCTGGATCCCCTAGTTCTAGCCCCAAGGTCATTCCTTGTCCACATTCCTGGATCCCCTAGTTCTAGCCAGATATTTGTCTGTGCTGGACTCAGGGAATGAAGATCCACTTCCTACTGGAAACCCTTTGAAGATAAGCCTTTCTAGCCTACTTCATTTGGAGAAGGAGCAAAGTGATCTCCTCTAAAGAAGGAAATGTACTTCTGTGAGTTCTCCATTACTCCCCTGCCATGCTTTCAACCATAACTCTCCTTGCCACAGAATCTTAACTATCAGAATACCAGCCTACAGTAAAAATAGAGGCAAAGGAATTAACTAAGAAAATCAACAATTAACAAATACATAAGCAAACAGATCTTTTAAAGGAAAACTTCACTGGGGAGGTTAATTGACAAATATTGTATTGTTTAAGATCTTTATGATGGGAAATGTAAAGACAAGATTGGGTACAGTGGACAAGAGAATTATAATCAAATTCACTATGTATATCTCAAGGAATATATTGGACTTCTGTAAAGAGACCACAGCAGGGCCATGAGAGATTCATACCAGCCAGCAGTACTTTATTAAATGAAAATCTCTTCTCCGAAGGACATGGACAACTCTGGAGGTATTTTTGGCTGACACCACTGTGGGAAGATAGGGGATAGAATATTACTTTACCTAACGGGTGGAGGTATGCCCCTAACCAGTCTCCAATGTGCACAATCTCCTACTTGTCCTTGGTAGAGGAGTCTGCAGTTCTAATTGGCAACTATTGTAGCAAGGGTAAAAGTGGCATCAAGCTCACAGATGTAAAGTCCCAATGAGGTGGGGGTGGGGCTTCAGGCACTGGGTAGAGCTGCTGCGGGACTGGGAGGCTTTCAAGGAAATGACTGGCCTGATGAAATGTCAAGTCCATGACTTTGTGTGCTAATTAAATGAAAATAAAACAGAAAACAAACAAACAAATTAAAAAAAAGCACTGAGTGAATAAAAGTAGGCTACCAGCATCTCCTGACTAGCTTTGGTCTAAGGGAATCTTCAGCCTGTCTTCTCAGTTCCCAAGTCCAAGGAATGGAGGGCCCTTGGCTTTCCACGTTCCTGGGCAGAGAGTAACAACAGGCTGTAAGCTGCTGTTAGATACAGAATGAACTATGGCTCATGAGCCTCAGAGCTGGTCCCGGCTCTGTCCACCATTCAAAGTTTAACTTATGTGGCTCAGTTTTCTTTATAAAGCAACAAGGATGACAATGGTTCTTTCCATAGTGCTTTAAGATAAAGCAAAATTTTGCAGGTTAAGGGATTATGGTAATTTTCTATTCACTCTTAGGGGAGACTGAGTTTTAAATAGATACATGTTTGTCTTATCTTAAGAAAATATACCTGGGTTTCTTGTCAAGGTGGGTGGGGAAAGACAGAGGCTTTAGCATTTGCTTTGTGAAAATGGAACATAAACCTAGAGTTCCCACCAAAAGAGAACCATAACACTGAGTCTTACAGAAGAATCAGAAACCTAGAAACCTCAGTTCAATATTCTCTAACATAAAGTAAACAGCCCACACCAAAAAAAAGCTGTTAAAAGCAGTATCAGATTATAAACCATTTCTTAGGAGTTTGACTCCTACAAATACTTGTGGATATACATAGTCACAGAGCTAAAATATATGTGACATTATTCTTAAGTAAAATTCCCTAGAGGAGAACACACACAAAGAAGCTCACAGGTCATAAGTGCCCAGTTTGGTAAACTCTCACATGAAGAGAGCTGAGTTCACCCAAGTCAAGGCACCAAATACCTCAGCAGCATCCCAGACTCCCTGTCCTGAGACCATTGCTCCTACCTCAGAAACAACCACTGCCTGGCTTCATTCTCTACTACTCAGCTTTACCTGGCTTTGAATTTATATAAAAGGGACAGAAATCTTGATTAGTGAAGCCCAACACCTGCAAGTGTCACTTACTATAAACTCTGCAAAACTTAGTTATAGAGCACATTCTTTTACATTACTGTATAGGATTCCCGTGTGGAGACATGTCACATCTTGTTTATTATTGTGAGGTCTGTGCATATTCCCAGAGGATGCTTTGCTGTGTCTTTGTGTGCCTACATAACCCCATACAACCACACAGACACACACACACACACACACACACACACACACACACACACACACCACACACACAAACAGACACACACCACACACACAGACACTCACACACACCACACACACACATACACACACCCCTTTAGTAGCTCAAGTGATTATGCTTTTCTGCTGCTATGTGGGTGGCTGTGTATTTGGTTCTAGTGTGTTTGATCTGTAGGCTATAGGCCATATGTGAGGATTGCTCTGAATAAAGCCATCCGTGTCAAAAAAAAAAAATATGACATTCTGAACAGGACCCCAATGGCACAGGCAATGTGTCTAACAAGTGTTACATTGAACCCCATGAAGCTAATAGCTTCTGCATAGCAAAGGATACTGTTATTTGAGCAAAGAGGAAGCCTATAGAATGGGGGAATGTTACCAACTAAACATCTGACAACGTGAGCATCTGGAATTTATGAAGAATTAAAAAAACTGAGCATCAAGCAAACAAGGAACCCAATTTAAAAAGAAGATGCTCACGTGTCCGAAAATCATTTAAAAGATTTTCAATATCGTCAGCCACGAGGAAAATGCAAATTAAGATGACTTTGAGATTTTATCTTACCCCAGTCTGAGTAGTCAAGATCAATTAAAAAAAAAACCCACAAACAACAAAAAACAGCCAACCACACAATCACAGATGTTGGCAAGGATGCAGGGAAAATGAATTTCTAACTAATTTAGTGCTAGTGGAAGAGTGACCTGGTATGATTCTACACACAGGAAATCAGCATGGCGGCTCCTCCCAAAGCTCCAGTATGATACTACACACAGGAAATCAGCATGGCAGTTCCTCCCAAAGCTCCAGTATGATTCTACACACAGGAAATCAGCAT
>CAJQZJ010032083.1:7224819-7245684 GCA_907164525.1 Lophiomys imhausi
ATACTACACACAGGAAATCAGCATGGCGGTTCCTCCCAAAGCTCCAGATCCACCTCAAGATCCAGCGATATATCTCTGGACATATACAGAAAAGACTCTGCCTCATACAACAGAGACACTTTCTCATTCATGATCATTATGCTCTATTCATAATAGCCAGAAACCAGAAATAACCTAGATGTCTGTCAAAGAATGAATGGAAAAAGAAGATGTACATTTACCCGATGGAATATTACTCAGCTGTAAATTTTTAAAAAAATCATGGAATTCTCGGGTAAGTTGATGGATGTGGAGAAAAACCACCCTGAGTGAGGCAACCCAGACCCAGAAAGAGAGACTTTGCATATTTTCTCTTATATGGGAATGTTAGCTTTCAAACTAACTGGTTCTATCTCAGGATTAAGGCTACAATATTTTCATATACATATATACGGAACCTGATGAAGTGTTTTCAGGAATTGGCTACCCTGTGACCACCGCCTGGCCAAATGATGTCTATGAGTTTACCTACCATGCTTATTCCTGTGACATTGTCAATAAATTTCCTCATGACATTACTCTACTTCAGAATAAACTTGCACATATCTCAAAAAATACTACTGTACAAGCTGAGATACCACTGTCCTGTATTCTGCACAGTTGCTATCCTCTTTTCTGGCAGTCCTCCTGAATGGGAAGTAGATATGAGTACACACAGAAATCAACAAGCTGTTCCTACAGTGCCACCAAACTTGCCAATATCAAGTGAAGACCACCAGATCTCCAAGGAGCCCCAGGCCTCTGGAACCAGCAGGCTTGAGCCTGCGGAAGTATGTAGCTTCATGGATCAGAAGTAAATAAACTCTCCATTTCTCCGGAATGCAGACAGTTAATTTCTTATCTATTTTTTAAAGAATGGATATTTTTATAAATATCTGTGCTTCAATATGTAAATATTCGTGTTTTAGTCCAAATAACCACAGAGGTTAGAGATTAGGTACTTAGTAAGGGCCACGGATGGAGAAAGGAATTTTCCAAGGAAGGGGAAATAGAATATAGTGTTAAAACATTTCTGAGAGACTCTTGTGATCTTTTTACATCTGATTTTCCCATCAGTGGTTCTTGAGTGAGATGATGTCACCATGCTGCAATGTCATCAAGGCTAGACAGGCATGACTCAAAGAGATGATGTCAAAGCTGTTTTATTAACAGGTCCTGACTGACTGACACACTCCTCCATCTTTGCTAAGATTTTAGATACTCTGCCTCTTGAATGTTAGACATACTGCCAAGTGTCCTGACAGTAAGGATGTGTCTCTGCATAGATGGTGCACACTGAGATTTCTCTTAGAAAGCCCTGCGCAAATATCTTACTGATGTTTTCTTGCTTTCTTGTTGATAAGCTGTAGATCTTTATATATTGGGAGCAAAGTTAATTTTTCAGATAAATAATTTCTTCTACTTTGAAGCTTAATTATTTTTCTAGAAATGCGATTCTTTTCACGAATAACCTTTTTGTTATGATCCATATTTTTAAGTATATTAATTGCACATCCTGTTGCAGTCACAAAATATCTGACAAGAAAGAAACAAACTTAGATAAGGAAGGGTCCCATGACCCTCACGAGTCAGGGACACAGTCCACCATGGAAGGGAAGCCATGGCTTCCACAGTTAGGAAACAGATGGGAAGTGAATACTGATGTTAAGTTAGCTTTGTTTTTCTCTTCAGTTCAGGACCCAAAGCACAGGGATCTGTACAGCTGATTTTCAGGTGGGTATTTCTGAGTCATTTAACCTAATATAAATAATCCCTTAAAGGATCATTTTGGAGAGTATAACCTTGGGGACATTCCCAGACCTTTGTGTCTAGACGATTCTAGATGCTATCATGTTGATAATGAGGATTAACACATGAGGATAGAAGCCTATGTGTTACTAGGCTATGTACTACTAGGTTACAAATAAATGGCAGCATTTATTTGTAATAGAAAAGTATGAAACTATGCTAATTAGGTAACCATAACAAACAGACTTTTAACACACTGGGAATATTTAGGACATACTTAGTATGTAACCATTAAAAACCTATACAATAATATGTTATGAAAAAAATAATTATTTATACTGTATCTTAGCTTGAAAAATAGGTCATAAAATGTGAGGTATAATACAATATTTGAAATTTGCAACAAAATGAAGGATGCATACCAATTTGTTACAGTAATTATCTTTTGGTGGTGATGATTTAAATCATTATTATCTTCCTGATACTGATTTCTATTTTGTGATATTTATACAACCATGTGTTCTTGCTACAATAAAAAAGAGAAAAATCTGTTAAAAATAAGAGATGGTAACACTAAATTTGGCAATAAATAATTTATACCAATTAATAAATTATTGAAGTAAACATGATGTGAATATCAGCTTATTAGTTAACTGGTGAGCAGTCCTGTGTTTGTAAGTGTTCATAAGCATTGGGGAGAGTGCAGGTTGTTGAGGATATTTTCATGTTTTGCCCATCAAAGCCAAAGTTTGAAAATGCTCATGGCTCCTCATCAAGGATAATTATCTATTACCTACTGATGGCTGTTTTTACCAACTGGCTCCACTCCAACTGGCAATTGCATATTTAATTAGCATATCAATTTATTCTCATTAGTGAGTCTGGGAGACAGTAAATAATTTAGACATTTTCTACCAACAAACATAGTCATCCTAAATCTGCATTGCAAGTTAGAACCAGGAGACCCAGTGAGCTTATGGCTCTCCTGACTTTTGCTCTGTAAAATCTTACTGAGAAAGTCAAAGAGAATGATGTAATAGCTTAGGAAGTTACACAATGGAATACTACTCAGCCATCAGAAACAAGGAAATCATGCAACTTGCTGCCAAATGGATGGAACTAGAGAAGCTCATCCTGGGTAAGCTAACCCAGACCCAGAAAGATGCACATGGTATATATTCACTTATAACTGGATTTTAGCCATATAGTACAGGATAACTACACTCCAACCAATAGACTGAAAGGACAGGAACATAGACTTTGTTACTTGTTAGTGGGATACTTTTCCTTAGTGGAGCTGCCATGTAGGACCCCAGTGCAAGAGGAAGTTCTTAGCCCCCATATGGCTGCTGAACTGAAGGGGGCTGATATGTAGGGGCACCCCAAACCAGAGGAGTAGGATAAGTGGGAGAAAAGGGGAGAGGGTGGGGGGTGAGAAGGTGGACCCAGGATGGGTGGAGGGAGGGGACTGTGATGGAGTTGTAAATTGAAGTAATAAATAAACATTAAAAAAGGAAAATAAGAAAAGTGGTTCTTGAAAAATGAGCATAATATAAACTCCTTTCTTCAATGTTACTTTAATAAATGCAAGTTAGATTTTTAAAAAATGGGAAGTTCTCACTGTGATGGTCTCAGGGGCCTGCTCTTCATGCTGTTTGTAAATCACACAGATTCAAACTGGCCTTTGCAACTCAGCTGACCAAGGACCATATTACTTTTCAAATTCCCTCCTTCAGTTTTAACTTGAAGTCTCTCAAGAGATTTTTTTTTTTTAAATTCTGGACTTCTGATTTCAATTCTCCAAATTCTTAGTTTCTTCTGTAAATGGACTCAATAGGAGTGAGCATTCCTCCTTGGGCCCTCCTAGAACAAGGAGGTTGAAATTAGAGTGTCAGTTGCTAATATTTATTTGTTCAAATGACTGAGACAACTCTCCCTGCTAGGTGCTCCTCTCTCAGCAAGAGTTAGAGTCCTGAATGAGACAGAGAAAATCCCTTATCTAAAGAAATAAACACTCGACTTACAGCTTACAAAAGCAGGAGACAAGCAAGCAAACAGCATCCAAAGTAACTCTAAATCTTTAAATAGAAATAAGGAGACCCAGGATAGAATCAAACACAACTAGCAAAAAAAAAAAAAAAAAAAAAAAATCAATGAAATTATATTCTGTTAAATACATAGATCCATTGGTGCCTAGCCCAATTGTCATCAGAGAGGCATCCTCTAACCACTGATGGGACACATGCAGAGACCCACATTAGGCACAGCACAGAGAATCCTGTTAAGGTGGGGGGGGTGTTGTAGGAGCTAGACAGGTCAAGGACACCACAAGAACATGGCCTCCAGGATTAACTAAGCAGGGCTCATAGAGGCTCACAGAGACTGAAGCAACAAACACAGACCCTGTATGAGCTAGGTCCTCTGCATATACCTTATGTTTGTGTAGCTTGGTGTTCTTGTGGGGTTTCCAATGGTGGGGAGGGAGGTCTCTGACTCATTTTCCTGCTCTTGGGGTCCTTTTCCTCCTACTGAGTTGCCTCATACAGCCTTAATATGAGGGTTTATGCCTAGTCTTAATTGTGTCTTCTTATGCCATGTTCTTTTTTGGAAGGGAAATGAAGGAGTTGATCTGGGGAAGATGTGGAGAGAGACTGGGAGGGGTAGAGGGAGGGAAAACTGCAGCTGGGATGTAATGTATGAGAGAAGAATAAAGTTAAAAGAAAAAAAAGGAAAGAAGGAAGGGCTGTGGAAAAGAGCAGATTACCGTACAGCAGTGGCTCCCAAATAGATGGTCTCTCTGTCCTCACTGGAAGGAGGAGCAGGAATCTCACTCCCCAGCAGTGAATTTATACAGCATCTGTACATAGGGCACCAACTATGTCTGCTGGCCTCAGCTGGAAGAAGAAATGAGTAGCTCCTATCTTTACTACTTGTGCCAAGGCAGGGTCTTGAACTCCAGGCTACTGATAGACAATGATATATGTAGGGTGTGCTAAAAAGTCACCACACTCGATTTAATATTTTTCAGTTTCCACCTAGACTTTTTTTTTTTTTATAAATACTTTATTTTTTTTTTTCTTCAAGTTACATCTCAGTAACAAACCCCTCCCTATTCCCCCTTCCCAACCCGCCCTTCCACCCTCTTCCCTCCAGAGGTTTCCCCTTTCAGTCCAACAGCTGGTTCCTTCTCTTATAACAGTAAGTATTATACAAAACAATAGATATAATTATGCCACATTTATGAGATTAAATTGGCCCAGTATACCTTCCCAATGTTCAGTTTATACCTATTTGGCCCCTGACTTTAACATTCTACTATCTACCCACCTCCATGAGTTTAAAGGTCTATATGTGACTCAACATTCATACTATCTTTCAACACACTTTTAAGAGTATCTTCTTAGATCTATACCACCCTCTTGATTCCTAAACAGTTCAAAATTTAACTATAAGATTCTATCTGTCTATTCTTCAACCACCTCAGAGACCTGAGAGGGATAAATATATTTGCTTATATAGGAAGTGCAGAGCCTGCAGCTTCCAAAACTAAGAAAGAACATACCAGTAACTGCCTGGACAGTTCCCATTTTCTCTCCATACATTCCAGCATCAATCTTCAGCCTTTGGGTCCTGTTTCTCTGACAGACATTTGTTGTAGAGCAGGGATTATGAATTTAACCACAATTGAATAGATCTTTGTATATTGATACAAATTTAAAGATAATGCTTCCCAATGGTATCATACCTAGAGATACTTAAAAATAAAATGTGAAGCTCTGACCACTTGATACCAACCGTCTAAAACGGTCTAGGATAGTTAAAACATACTCCTAGTCATGCAAACATGTCTCTTTGTTAGCTACTATGACAGTCTATCACAGATATTCTTTAAACTACCCAGTAATCAAGTTGCTAAGAGACAAGCAACATTTGCTTATCTAAATACAAGAGATGGTTAGGGCATCTTCAAAAACCCCTAGAGATCTGCAGAATATGGCATTCAAAAATGTTATCTTAAATCAAGATTTTTTTTTGATATCGAGACATATCAGCGCCTGACAGCACCCCCTATTCTACTCCAAGTAGAAGATAAGCATCGAAGAACCTCCACTGTAAGATGGTTGATTTAGGGGCAAGCCTTTTTCTTGGCATGAAAAAACCCCTTGCACCAACTGCAGACAGACTGCTGTCCAAAAAGGACAAAACTTGGTAGCAGGGAAGTCGACAGCCTAACTCTGCCAAGACAGGGTAGGTAAGTCCACCTAGACTTTTTAATAATCTTGTCTTTGAATTTTTATCTTGTCAATGATTTTCAAAGGGATTATGGGACACTTGTTTGAGAAGACACAAAAACATGAGTGTCCACAATACTTTTTCACCCTTTCCTGTGTGATGTTTGTAATGACTTATGACTCTCTCTATCTATCTATCTCTGTGAGTGTGCGTGTGTGCACTTGTGGTGTGTGTACATGTGTGTATGCATGTGCACATGTAAGTGCACTCATTTCTATGGCTATTTCTGGGGAGATTTGAACAAATGTCTTCACATCCCTGGATAGCGAATCAACAACAATTTAAAGTAATGACACCACCTAAGCCCAGCTTGATAGACACATGAGTTTTTCTGGGTCACTTACAGGAGTGTGGGTGAAGATTTACTTATAGGCACAGAATGAGTCAAAGACGCCTGCATCACAGAAACCCCAACACAGGCAATGGCTCATAAAACAAGGACCTTGGAGTTTTCAACATGACCTGCAGACAGCAGGGAAGGTTGGGGAACTTATTCTTTTCAGCAGTCCTTACTGCTTATATAACTTTGGGGGAAATATACGACTTGTTAATCTGGTCAGTTTCAGGGACTTCCTGAGATTTGAGAGTTTATTAAGTCCTGAGCCTTAAAGAGTCTTCCTTAATGAGCTTCCTTCTCTAATAAAATATTTCAATTCAGAGGAAATTATTATATACCACCCCCCAACATACACACACTCTCTCTCCCCCTGTCAGACACAGAAGTATTTCTTTCCTTGATTATGTGAACCTTTGTTTTTGTGACAGAGTCACAGAACCTGATGCTTGCTGGTTTCGTTAGACTGATTGGCCCTAAAGCCACTGCATCTCCCTGTGTCCAGTTATCCTCTATGAGGGTTATAGTCATATGCCGCCGTGCTCAGTGGCTATGTAGATGTTGAGGATTCAAACTCAGGTCCTCATGCATATATTGCAAGCACCTTACCCACTAAGCTGTCTCCTAGCTTATCACCCAGAATTCTACTGAACACACAAAAGACAAAAAACAGAACCAGAGCCAGAAAATTGTATCTATAAAGAAGGGCACAGCAAAGATGAGAGTAGTGGGGTCACATTTTCTATTTGATTCAGAATATGCTGTGAACTCATAAAGAGACCAGTGGTGCTGTGGGGGACATGGAGAATCATGGAATCCAGTCCAGCCTTCATTACTTATGTCCCTGAACATATGTACAGCATAGGACAACCACATATGCCTAGAAAGATGCCTCAGAAGAAAGAAAATGAAAAAAAAAACCAGCAATCCTTTGTCTTATGGCATGTTCTTTCTCAACAGCAAGCTGAAGGCAAAGGGTGTTGGCAGAGCATGTCCACAAAATCATGACAGCTAAGAAAGCACTCTCCTGCAGCATGTCTTCCCAGAGGGCGAGCAAAGACATCAGTATGCATGAAATACAGATTGAAAATTGAATGATTTTGATAATTCTGCATGTGACATAATCTCATTCTACAGCATCTAACCCAGCATGGTACAAAATAAAAATTAAAGAAATTAATGCTCTCAAAATATTGTCTTTATCTTTACTTAGAATAAGAAAAAGAAACCTAAGAAATGAATAAAGAGACAAAAGGTTGAAGGAAAAGCTTTTGATTTTGGAACCTTTAACAATACCCTTTTCTCTGGATTTATGAAAAAAAAACAAGACTTTATAAAACCAAGAATCTGCAAATGACATAGCTGGCCATGCCTGTAAGAAAGTGAGTTTTACTCAGAGAGTTCAAAGGAGTTTATTGAAGACGTTATTTAAAGTTGGAAAGAATGTAGGAGACTCATGGGGATACCTAAGTACTCAGAGACCTGACAAAGTGGTGTGTCAGCAGTAGCCCAGCACCTAAAGGGGCAAGGACTCAAGGACTGGGACATGTTTATTTCAGCCTATGGAGGCCAAAACAGAGAAAGACATTGGATAATGAATATCCTTCTCTCCAGCTCTCTGTTCTATTTCCTCTGCTGTCCTCTAACTGACTCAACTGGAATTCAGCCATCAAGGAAGCCTGAAAGATACAGACCCTGAGGTCAGGCTCTGGGAGGAATAATGTAAACCAGAGGAGGCAGGTAAAGTATCTGGGGTATGGGCCATTTGCCAGTAAGTATGGTCTGATTAGAAGATAATCAACCTCTGTCCTCAGTTTTGGACACAGCACCCCTACCACCCTTGATACCTCTGTGAGGTGTATACTTTCTTACATCCCCAGTAAGGGCCCTTTGATAGCTCCCGGATGGAGACTGGCTGGCAGAAAGATGGATTTGCAAACTGGGGACTAGAGCATTCAAGCCCTGCCCATACTATTCGGGAATAAGCAACCCAATCAGCAATCAGCAATAGCTAATGGTTTAGCTAATCTTGTCCACCTAAAGACACCTTCATCAACCTTGAAAACATGGAATTCGAAGGACTTCCAGGTTGGTGCTTGATGGAGATGTGACCCAAGGAAAAATAGGAACTGGGTGTTGCTCCCCCTCACCAAAGCCTGCTTGTGCATCTGTTCTGCCAGCTTCACCCCACCATACCTGAACTGCATCCTTTTTGGTAAACTAGTAAATTTAAGCCAAGTCTTTTCTTGAGTTCTGAGAACTGTACTGGTGAACTGTCCAATCGAAGAAGAAAGGAAGTGAGTCACTGGGCAGTCCCAGTTGGCAAGGTAGCGATGTGGGTGGCCTGGGATCTACATTCTCAGCAGCCCTCCAAATTTGGCTTGTTTTGTATGAGTGAGTTCCTCCTCTGTGCTAACTACAGAGTTAACATCAAACCTCAATTGAACTACTGGACAACTTACTGGTGTTAACAAACAGACACACAAACGAGCAAAAATTCCATGCATATGGTGTCAGATGTTGGATCAGAACTGGTGTCAAAAATGACCAGAATAACAACTAATAATGACGGTAAATAATTCTAGGCTCTTTACTTTAATTTTATTTAATTAAAATAATTATATTTAATTAATGTCATGTATTCATTTCTCTTCCAGTTCTCAGTCACATAAAATGGGGAAAAATGTCGATAATCACATTTGAGAACCCAGGTAGAGAATCCCAGGCTTCAATCCTGTTTTAACCAAGAAATAAATAGAAAGTGCTATGTCAGAACAGGATTCAGATTCAAGCAGCTTCTTACTGTGACAGTGACAATGGACACAGGTGTCATACCCCAAAATATCATAAGTATGTTACTTAGAGTTTTGGAAATCTAAAGGGCAGTGGGTCTTATGGGCTTAAAAATCAAAATGCTTGAAAGGAGAGGATTCCACATTAGTTTCAGCTTCCAAAAGATACCTGTGTTCCTTCCTCAAGGCCCAGTTGCCTCCTTAAACATTAAATTTAGCCTCATAGCGTTTCCCCACCCCCACTTCTCTCTCCAATAATCTTGCCTCTCCTTTCCACTATCCTTGTGATGATGCTGGCCTCATTCACACTGTTCATGATCGCTTTTCCTCATTGAGAGTCCTGCACACATATGTTTGCAAAGTCCTCTTTCCATATTAGGTGGCATATGCACAGGCTTTGGGTGAAAATGGAGATGACTCAGGGATCCATTATTCGATTAACCGAACACCTAACTCTCCCACCCCATCCCCCACAGCTATAAAACAGGAACTAGAAATGTCTGTTCTCTTGAGTTTCAGAGCTTGATGTCCTGCGCTTATTTGCTTGATTTTAATTATTTATATCACTAAAACCTGTTTAACTCTCAATGGCAAGTAGCATTTAAAGTAAAGAAAATTCTAGGCTGTCAGATTGGCCTGCGTGAATTCTGTCTCAAATTTAGAAAAGCCCCCTGCCTCACATCCCAGCTGCTATGCACAACACAATTTTACTAATTTAGGTTTTTTTAAATCTACACAATTAAAAAAATTTAAAATTAGTAGTGAAAATGTAACATTCAGTAGTTCTCAATGACAGAAAAAAAAGATTTCATTGACTTTGAAAGATTTTATTGCTGCTTATTTGCAGCATGAGAATAGGGCTTCAGAGAGAGAGAGAGAGAGAGAGAGAGAGAGAGAGAGAGAGAGAGAGGGAGAGAGAGAGAGGCATCAAGCCTACTATATAAAAGCAGCCTGCTTGCAGCCAAGAATGGCAGCCCTCTCCCATCCAGGCTACATGCCGCAGACGGAGCAAGTGCATCAGACACCCATGCTATGCAAATGTGGAAGAAGATGTGTTCTAAAGGATGAGGATTCATGCAGCTTGGGGGGTTTGAACTTCTACTGCTATAGCTCAGCCACCCACTTCCATGCTCACATATGTCTTTGTCATTCTTTCTTGATGCACATCCTCTGTTTCCATGGATAGCCTGTGTCCCTGGTCCAGTTCATTGTTCCAAGACACGAGAACAAGGAAATCTCAGTGGATGATGACTGGACTCTGGTCAGTACCTCTGACTGTGTGTCTGCTCCCTTTCCAGGATTGTGGGCCAACAGGTACCACAACCCCCCATGGTTCTATTTGTTCTTGATATGGGCACAGTGTGAGGGTTGTCATTCGTCTTGATCTCTTGGTCACCTCCTTGGGGACTGAACTTTGCAATCCCAGTCTTCAGTATTAATTTGTTAAGGTTGACATACTCACCGATGGATACCATTATGACATTTTCAATCATATGTGTCTTCATACTTGGTTCTTATACATTCATTACATTCTTCTGGCCACCTTAGCCGAAGAATAAACTTGGCATGGACATCTAACGACAAGACTTCAATTTGCTAAACTGAGGTACTTCCCAAATATTTCAGCCTTCTAATTTCCATTTGGGCATGGCTAGGAAAGCGTGAAGGCAGACCAAAAACCTGTGCAGAGCGACTGCCAGGATGTGACTGTGGTTTCCTCTGAAAGACTTCTGAAGAATCAACCTTCCCATGTCCAGAGCAATGAAATGGAGCTCATTAGAGCAGGCATTTTTCAAATTACTGAGTGACTGCCAAGAAGACATTGTGTTCTGAAAGGAACCTCCATACAGTTTTTGAAGAGAAATGATACAGGCCCCTGCTAATGTGTGAGAGATGCCGTTTGCAGTAAGTATATGGGGGGGGGGAGGAAGGTAGATTTGCGCTTGACAGTTGCTATGCAACAATGCAGTGGCCGTTGCTATTCTGGATTTAATAACCATTAACCCATGCACTTTCTTGGGCATGCAGGTAATTTACAACAAGTAACCCTCACATTGATTGTTCCTCTTCATCAGCAATATTGGTGCTGTGCTAAATTATGTAGCTTGTGGCATGCTAAGAGTCGTGGTCACTGAGGTGATTATAACTGAATTCCTGCAGGGCGGACCTGTTGGGGATCGCTAAAGAAACACTGCACTTGCTGTCAGGTTAATGTGTCATGCAGTTATATTTTGGCCCAAAAGCAAAGCCAGAAAATTAATCCTACCTATAGTTGATCAGTGAAATGCTGGGCTTTCATTTGTTCTTTGTAAACTGACAATAGTCTCTAAGATGTCAGATAACTTGCCCTCTGATTAGGAGAAGGCAGCATCCTCCTGCACCAACTTTTTTATTCCTATATTCAATCCTGAAGGATTTTGTGCATGTGTGTGTGTATATGTGTGTGTGTGTGTGTGTGTGTGTGTGTGTGTGTGTATGTGTGTGTGTGTGTTTGTGTGCATGTACACATGTGTGCACACAGGAGTGTAGTTGGCTTAAATCAAGTTAAAATATATGTCAAGGTCATTTATTGTAATTGCTGTAGCCCATGTAAAGCCACTGCTTTTTGTCAGCTACTGTTTTTGCTCCTTCATTTTCCCAGGTTTTATGGCCATGCTGTTTGGAGGGTTGTTGTGATCTCAGCTCTGAGTACTTTCTATCTTCTCAGAGCTGTTCATGAAGCACCCAGCATTTAGTCTGATGTTAGTCTCTGGTAAGCTTTTAAGTTTGATTCTGCAACCCCTATATTGTCTTTGTTCTAACTCCACTCAACTACATGGTGCTAAGCATGGGATCCATATTAGGCCAGTAAAATTCTTCTACTACCACAGACAGATGAGTAACCAAGAGCAAGGCCAGGACCCAAGCAAATCAATCAAAGCCTGTCCTAGAAGTGTTGAAATAGTTTGAAAGTGATTTTTAAAAATAGCTTTTCCCTCTTACCTGCAGGATGAGGACAAGGGTGAGACAAGATATTAGAAGGCATTGGCTTTCAGCATCTTACTTGAAAGCAAGAGTCCCGTTGCCTGGCTCCTTCCTTGACTTTAGCCCAATGAGCTCAGAGTGGCAGCAATGTTTCTTCCTCCCTCAGAAGAAATCCATTTCCTTTGATGGGGATGTAAGCAAAGAAGGTCCAGGATCACCATTAAGGTACATAGAGCCCACAACAGGAACACAAATGGAACCCAAACATCAGATATGTAAAAACGTAAACATTGTTAACATGGATAAGACATCCCATGGTCCCTGGTGTCACCTCAGAACCCAGAGGTGAAAAGGGCAGAAGACCTCTCCCCTGTCCCTCTAACCTTGCTGGTCAAAAGTCCAAGGAGCTATAGATACCATCTGTAAAGGCAGGCTATATTTGAGTCTGAGTCCAAGACTCTAGCAAGATGGTTTATGTGTGAAGCCTCTAGCACTCTGGGTCCACAACCCATCCCAGATTTTGAAAACCTTGGATAAAGAGCCAATGTAGGGGCCTTGCTCATCTCTCACCTCAGATTCCTGGCTTAGAATTTCCAAATTCTAGAATAACAATCTAGGACCAGAGGAGACAGTACACGTTCTATAGGATGTAGCATTTCCTAAAGCCAAATTTGAAGATGTGATTTACATCCTTCTCAGAGTACTGAGACAGCAGGTCAAAAGTTCTCTTCTATAATACCCTTCATACAGGTTACCAAACTAATATAAAGATAGTGTTTATAAGCTTGAAAAGATAGAACACAAAATTATGATGCCTCATAATGACATAGGGCCACTGAAGCCACTCTTTCTGTGCTACAGAATCTAGACACACTAGACACTAAGACACATGGCCTCCAAAGTACAAGAACCTCTCCTAAAACACAGGACGCTACAGGGTTCGTCTTTCAGCCTTAAAGACAGGGAAAACTCAGGCAGCATGGAGCCTTCACTCCAAAGGTAGTGTGTAGATTCCAACTTTCAAGTTGAGAGTAAGAAGTGAGACTTGAGAATGAATTGAGAGTTGCCTAAGTGTAGAGCAGGGTGGAGTGTAATGGAGGGAGGAGAGAGGTTTTTTAGGCTGAGAGAATGTCAGAACAGAATGTGAGACAAAGAAATATTGAGCCAAATTCAAGACACTGTGTATGTGTGTTCAGGGGAGAGAGAAAGAGAGAGAGAGAGAGAATGAATACAATGATTGTAGAACTCAAAAGGTCTTCTCAAGCAAGACCCTGTAGCCTTGTCAACTTTTTGCATTTCTATAAATGTTTTATTAAAGATAATTGGTATTGCATTTATCACAGATATTGTGCAGTTACACAGTTTTTTAAATTTATTTTTCACTCATACAATACATTCCAACTGCAGTTTCTCCTCCCTCCTCTTCTCCCAATCTTCTCCTCTACCTCCTCTTTTCCCCAGATCCACTCTTCCTCTGTTTCCCTTCAGAAAAGAGCAGGCCTCCCAAGGACATCAACTGAATATGGAACATAGCATAACAAGATACAATAACACCAGGCACAAACACTCATATCAAGGCTGGGTAAGGCAACCCAGTAGGAGAAAAAGGTCCCAGTTGCAGGCAAAAGAGTCAGAGACACTCCACTCGCACTGTTAGGAGTCCCACAAGAATATCAAGCTAAGCAACCACAGCATGTATACAGAGGACAGTACAGACCCATGTGGACCCTGTGGTTGCTGCTTCAGTCTCTGTGAGTCCTTATGAGTCCTGCTTAGTTGCTTTGTGGGTAAGTTCTCCTGGTGTCCTTGACCCCTCTGGTTCCTACAATTCTCTCTCCTCCTTCTTCTCCTCCTCCTCCTCCTCCTCCTCCTTCTCCTCCTCCTCCTCCTTCTCCTCCTCCTCCTCATCCTCCTCCTCCTCAGTGTTTCCCAAGCTCCATCAGGTGGGACCAGGTAGATATCTCTAATTTGGGCTTCTCTCTGCCCACTGCTTGGATGTGGTTCTCTGTATCTGCTCCCATGAGCTGCTGGAGGAAGCCTCCCTGATCCTCATCAAATTATTAATGGCTATTAAGAAAATAATTAATGCAGATTTATTTTGGAGTTCTAAGGCAGGTCTTGAGGATTGCTAGCAAGACAAAGTGAATTCCACCAAGAACCAATTATATGCAACTTTGTCACATGTTGGTGCCATATCTGACTCCTCTGTCTGGTTTCCAAGTGTCTCTCTAGCAGAATTTTTCTTCCCCTATTCAGCCTAACTTTTACCAGTGACCCAGAGCATGCCAGCAACAGCAGGCAGGCTTTTTATCTCCATGTGAGACTAGAAGAAGAAACATTTCTCAGGTCACAAACATGGCCACATAGGCTGCCAGATCTTAAAAAATACCCCTGTAGAGTAACTTCTACATGAAATGAGCTTGAAGAAAAAAAAAAAAAAAAACAGGCAAAGCTTTGAGAATTGCGAACCCCCTCAACCTCTTTACCACCAGGCATGGTTTGAAAATGACATACTACATGCAGCTTGAGAACAAAGTCATGATTGTACCAGTCAAAGGGGTGTACACATAGCCCAATTACCTGTCCAAAGCCATTCACAAGTTGCTTGAATTCTGTAGGTAATTGTTAGAGTATCACATTACATATTATATATTATATTATATTATATTATATTATTACTCTTAAATGCTAAAAAATCATTGCTAATCATATAGATAATTCTGTTTTCTAGATCTGTGTGTGTAGTACATGTGTATATTGATACAGTATGTGCACATGCACACGTACGTGTGCATGCATGTGTGTCTGCATGCTCCCTTCCTGGTATTCATGATGAAGGCCATTTTCACTAAAGCAATGCAAATTGATTCTGTTAGATATGCTCTAATCCAGAGATTAACAGGCCATACTCTGATTTCTAGTGTCTCCAAAGAGCAGGCTCCTGACCTTTGGCACTGATGACAACTGGGCTATGTGACTCTTGTTTCCATGTGACTGGAGGTCTGTGCCTTGTGTTGGATAGTATTTCCAGCATTTATGTTTCTACCTACTGGTGATGCAGCAGCAACCTTCCCCAACCCCATCACTGTAACAATCATCCAAATAAGCCTCCAGCCACAGCCAAAAATTCAGCCCTGGCCAAGAGCCATGTTAGTTGAGAAGACTAGAAAACATCTGGGCAAACAAGCCCTGCTTTCTTTTTTTAAGAAGTTACATTTGGGGCTGGAGTTCTCTCAGTGGTTAAAAGTGGGTGCTGCCCTTGCAGAAAGAAGTCCCTGTCCCTCACCCCTTTCTGGAGATTCATAACTTCCTGTAACTCTAGTTGCAGGGATTCTGACACCCTCTTCTGCCCTCCATGGGCACTGCATTTAAGGGTTCAAACCCATCTCCCCTTCTGACACATACCTACACACATAATTAAAAGTAAAAATGAAATCTTAATAAATGAAGTTGGTTTTAGTCATCAAGATATGTCCTGATGCCAGATGCCTCACCTCCCACTAAAAGAGCTGTATGGGTTCTTGAAGAATCAGTTAGGAGAGCCAATCAGCTTCTCATCCAGAGGTCATGTGAGCTAACCTTAGCCAACCAGGTAATTGCTAGACTCTGACTCTGGACTCAAGTGTGTAATGCATGGGCAAATGGCTTGAGGCTAGTCACCCCAGAGGTAACTGGCTCCTTTAAGTCAGCTTTAATGGTCTTCCATTCTAATTCATAATCCTCCTTTCATTTGTTAAATTGTAAATAGCATCTAGGCTGGGAGATATCTTAGCCAGTAAAATGTTTGCTGTTGCTTAAGTATGTGAACTTGGGTTCAATCAGCAGCACCCATGTAAACAAGAAAAACATGGACAGAGTGGTTTAGATTGCCACCTCTTGGAGAGAATGAGGCTACCTAGGCAGCCTAGTCTACTTGAAAAGTTCCAGGCCAGTGGCAAATGGTATCAAGAAAGAAAGGAAGGAAGAAAGAAAAAGAAAGGAAGGAAGGAAGGAAGGAAGGAAGGAAGGAAGGAAGAGGGAGGGAGAGAAAGAGAGAGAGAGAGAAACAAAGAAGTCTGAGGAAGGACAATAGAATTGACCCCTGGCCTTAGACACATATGTACCACAAACACACACAATAATATTTAAAAATTGTGTGAATGAGTATTTTGCCCGCATGTGTAAGTATATCATATACCTGCCTGGTGGCCATGGAGGGGTCAGATCCCTAGAACTGGCACTACGGGCAGTTATGAGCCCTCATGTGTGTGGTGGGAACCAAATCCAGATCTGCAAGAACAGTTGGTGCTCTTACCTGCTAAGCCATCTTCTCCAACCCTCAACACAAAGTCAAGGGTGGATTGTCACTGAACTGTCCCTACTCAGTTTCTCATTCAACAATATAGAATAGCCCAACAATTAGAACAATGATCCAAAATGAAGTGAACAGTAGAAAAATAACAATCAAAACTGCTTTAGGCAATTTGAACAGCTACATAAGCCTTCATTTTAAGTAAACAACTTAAAATAAAGCAATGTTTATTACTACCCAATGGAAGAACACTGTGATCATAGGACTTTCATTCTTTCCTTCATGAATGTCTTATTTCTTTAAAGTAATCAACATTTGCTTCATGTACTTAAATCAAGCACGTCACAGACTTTCACATATTCCAGTAAAAATTTACAATAGAAATACTCAAGTTTTAGAAAAATAAACAAGAAACAATACATATTAAGCAAAATAATCAAGCAAATACTTTGCTTAAAACATAAAAAAATGGGGGGGGACAAGATGGCGGCGACCTACACTGACGCATTTTGAACACGGAGAAAGAAGAGCCATAAAAAATACAGAGTTATTGGGCACTGTGCAAAAACCAGAGGGGCTAGACCCCCCCGGGGAACGTTCACAGCTCCCAAGGGACTGTTAAAAGTCCCAGGGTAAGGCTCTCCCCCCATCTCTTGCAGACACGGAAGCCACTAAACCCGGGATTCGGGAACTCCCATTTGGAGAGGCGCCTGGTAAGATCGACCCCAACTCACAGCAGGCAGAATCAGAGGCCACTTGGCGATCAATCACTAGCCTACTGGGCTCCCCACACCTCAGGAAGAACTTATAGCCACTTAAGAAACATTGCGGGATAGTGGAAGTCTTAGCAAGGAACAAACAGGGTGCAACAGGCCGAATCCCCGCGCACTTACGGCAGCGCAGCTGGGGAGGGAGCCCCGAGCTGGCAGGACCAAATCCCCGTGAACCCATGGCAGGACAACTGGGGAGGGAGCCCGGCGTGGGTGGGGCCAGGGATCCGCGCACCCACAGCAGGACAACTGGGGAGGGAGCCAGGTGCGGACGGGGCCAGGGATCCGCGCACCCACGGCTGAGCTGCTGGGGTGAGAGGCCCACTCAGGCGGCCGGAGGATCTGGGGCTCGGTGCACCCACGGCAGAGCAACTAGGGAGGGAGACCTGGGGCTGGGCAGATAGGGAGGGAATCAGGCACAGAGGTCAGGCCTGTGGTGAGAAGCCTAGTGAAAAACCAGAAATCAGGGGACCATAGCTATATTCTGGAAAATCCAGACATATTAGGTGTGGAGCCAGACCCTGTCAGCCTCTGTGACGACAAACAAAGCCCACAGAATCTGTGCCTGGGCAAACAGGTCCATACCATCAGAACCATTACAGGCTGATAACTCAGAGTGCGACATAGAGAAGTCTGAATTGGGAACAGTGAAACAATCCCGGTCCATTACTCACAGCCTGGGAATAGGCTGCACCAGCTCACAGTGCTTCAGGCGATTAAAACCACAGTGACCCTGAAATTGCCCTGTAAGCAACGACAGATAGCCAAATAACTCATCCCCTGCACCAAAGCATCCACTGTGGATCCAAGCACAGAAAACGACAAGAACAGACAGCTAAATGCATCCAATGGCCAAAGGTCTAAGAAAAAATAGAAATCAAGGAAATATGACTCCAACAAAGCAGAATTATCCTAGCTCATCCAATTGGGATGACCTCACACCAACAGAAACACATGAAAACGTTGACAATTCTGCATTATGGAAAGTGATAGAGTCTCTTCAAGAAGAACTTAAGTCTATGAAAGAATTCAAAGAAGCCACAATTTTACAAGTCAAAACAACGAACAACACCATTAAAGAGCTCCAAGCCAAGGTGACAGAGCTTGAATAGGAAAAGGACAAAGCAATGAAAGATTTTCATACAAAAACAAGCAAGCTGGAGAAGGAAATGTACAAAATTAACAAAACAATACAAGACATGAAAATAGAAATAGAAACAATAAAGAAAACACAGCCAGAGTTAAAAGAGGAAGTGGAGAATCAAGGGATGAGAACAGGAACTACGGATGTGAGTATCAAAAATAGGATGCAAGAGATGGAACACAGGATCTCAGGCATGGAAGATTCAATGGAAGAAATCAGTACAACATCCAAAGAAAATGAGAGGCTAAAAAATCTCTCACCCACAACATCCAAGAAATCAAGGACTCAATGAAAAGACGGAACCTAAGAATTATAGGTATAGAGGAAAGAGAGGACTCCCGACTCCAAGGTCCAGGAAATATCTTCAACAAAATCATAGAGGAAAACTTCCCAAACCTGAAAAAAGAGATGCCAATAAAAATCCAAGAGGCTCACAGAGAATATTGAGCCTAACAGAGATCATGAAACAAATGGACCTAACAGATATCTACAGAACATTTCACCCAAACACAAAGGAATACACCTTTTTCTCAGCACCCCACGGAACCTTCTCCAAAATCGACCACATAGTTGGTCACATGGATAGTCTCAATAGATACAAGAAAATTGAAATAACACTTTGTATCTTATCAGACCACCACGGAATAAAGCTGGTCTTCAACAGCAAAAGAATCAACAGAAAGCCTAAACACACATGGAAATTGAACAGCTCCTTACTGGATGACCACTGGGTCAGGGAAGAAATAAAGAAGGAAATCAAAGACTTTTTAAAATCCAACGACAATGAAGACACAACATACCCAAATCTATGGGATACAATAAAAGCTGTGCTACGAGGAAAGTTCATAACACTAAGTGCTTTCAAAAAGAAAATTGTGACAGCTCATACTAGTGAACTAACAGCTAAGCTGGGTGAATTGGAAAAAAAGAAACAAACACTCCCAAGAAGAGCAGAAGGCAGGAAATCATCAAACTTAGGGCTGAAATCAACAACTTAGAATCAAAAAGAACTATACAAAGAATCAATGAAACCAAGAGTTGGTTCTTTGAGAAAATCAACAAAATAGACAGACCCCTAGCCAAATTAACTAAAAGGCAAAGGGAAAGAACCCAAATCAACAAAATCAGAAATGAAAAGGGAGAATAACAACAGACATTGAGGAGATCCAGAAAATATTCGGGCATTACTTTAAAAATCTAAATTCCACTAAATTTGAAAACCTAAGTGAAATGGACAATTTCCTCGATAAATTCCACCTACCAAAACTAAATCAAAATCAGATTAACAGCATAAACAGACCAATAACACTCAAGGAAATAGAAACAGTCATTAATAATCTCCCAACCAAAAAAACCCCAGGGCCAGATGGCTTTAGCACGGAATTCTACCGGACCTTCAAAGAGGAACTAACACCATTACTTTTCAAACTCTTCCACCACATAGAAACAGAAAGAACACTGCCAAGCTCATTCTATGAGGCCACTGTCATTCTGATTCCTAAACCACACAAAGACCCAACAAAGAAAGAGAACTTCAGACCAATCTCCTTCATGAACATAGATGCAAAAATACTTAATAAAATACTAGCAAACCGAATTCAAGAACACATCAAAAGTATCATACACCATGATCAAGTAGGCTTCATCCCAGGAATGCAGGGATAGTTCAATATATGAAAGTCTATCAAAGTAATTCACCACATAAACAAGTTGAAAGAAAAAAACCACATGATAATCTCGCTAGATGAAGAAAAAGCATTTGACAAAATCCAACACCCCTTCATGCTAAAAGTTCTGGAGAGAACGGGCATACAAGGACCATACCTAGAAATAATAAAGGCAATATACAGCAAGCCAGTAGCCAACATCAAATTAAATGGAGAGAAGCTTGAAGCATTTCCTCTAAACTCAGGGACAAGACAAGGATGTCCACTTTCACCATATCTCTTCAATATAGTACTTGAAGTCCTTGCTAGAGCAATAAGACAACTAAAGGAGATCAAAGGGATAAAAATTGGAAATGAAGAAGTCAAATTATCCCTATTCGCAGATGATATGTTAGTATACATAAGCGACCCCAAAAACTCCACCAAAGAACACTTACAGCTGATAAACAACTTCAGCAAGGTGGCTGGATACAAAATTAACTCAAAAAAATCAGAAGCCCTTCTTTATACAACAAACAATTATACCCAGAAAGAAATAAGGGAAACAACCCCTTTCACAATAGCCACAAACAACATAAAATACCTGGGGGTAACTCTAACCAAGCATGTAAAGGACCTATACAACAAGAACTTCAAGCCCCTGAAGAAAGAAATGGAAGAGGCCTTTAGAAGATGGAAAGATCTCCCATGCTCAAGGATAGGTAGGATCAACATAATAAAAATGGCTATCCTACCAAAAGCAATATATAGATTTAATGCAATTCCTATCAAAATACCAACACAATTCTTTATAGAGCTGGAAAAAGCTATTCTCAACTTCATATGGAACAACAAAAAGCCCAG
>CAJQZJ010032083.1:7245694-7297376 GCA_907164525.1 Lophiomys imhausi
CTGGAAAAAGCTATTCTCAACTTCATATGGAACAACAAAAAGCCCAGAATAGCTAAATCAATCCTGTACAATGAAAAAACATCTGGAGGTATCACCATCCCAGATTTCAAGCTGTACTACAGAGCAACAGTAATAAAAACAGCATGGTACTGGTATAGAAACAGACCAGTGGATCAATGGAATCGAATTGAAGACCCAAACATGGACCCACACACCTATGGCCAACTAATCTTTGACAAAGAAGCCAAAACCGCACAATGGAAGAAGGACAGCATCTTCAACAAATGGTGATGGTCCAACTGGATGTCCACTTGCAAAAGAATGAAATTAGACCCATACCTATCACCTTGTACCAAACTTAAATCCAAGTGGATCAAAGACCTTAACATAAAGCTGGCCACACTAAATATACTAGTAGAAAAAGTAGGAGAAACCCTCGAACTCATTGGCACAGGTGACAACTTCCTGAACAGAACACCAACAGCTCAGGACCTGAGATCAACAATCAATAAATGGGACCTCATGAAACTGAAAAGCTTCTGTAAGGCAAAGGACACTGTCATTCGAACAAAATGGCAACCAACAGACTGGGAGAAAATCTTCACCAACCCCACATCTGATAGAGGGCTATTATCTAAAATCTACAAATGACTCAAGAAACTAAATGCCAAGAAACCAAATAATCCAATCAAAAAATGGGAGATGGAGCTAAATAGAGAATTCACAAATGAGGAATCCCTAAGGGCTGAGAGACACCTGAAGAAATGTTCAACATCCTTAATCATCAGAGAAATGCAACTCAAGATGACCCTGAGATTCCACCTAACACCTGTTAGAATGGCTAAGATAAAGAGCTCAAATGATAGCGCATGCTGGTGAGGGTGTGGAGAAAGGGGAACCCTACTCCATTGCTGGTGGGAGTGCAGGCTTGTGCAACCACTATGGAGGTCTGTCTGGCGATATCTTAGAAATCTAGGAATAACCTTGCCTCAGGACCCAGCCATACCACTTCTGGGTATACACCCAAAAGACCTCTCACGGAGACATAGGGAAGTCTCCTCATCTATGTTCATAGCAGCCTTATTTATAATAGCTAGAAATTGGAAACAACCCAGATGTCCCTCAACTGAAGAATGGATTAAAAAACTGTGGTACATCTATACAATGGAATATTACTCAGCTATCAGAAACAATGAAATCATGCAATTTGCAACCAAATGGATGGATCTAGAGAAGCTCATCATGAGTGAGCTAACCCAGTCTCAGAAAGATGCACATGGCATCTATTCACTTATAGTAGGATTTTAGCTATATCGTACAGGATATCTGTACTACAACCAACACACCAAAAGGAACATGGACATACATTTTTTTTTTTATCTTTTTCTTTTTCCTTCTCCTTTTTTTCTTTTTCCTTTTCCCTTCTCTTTTTCCTCTCTTTTTTTGTTGATATTCTTTGTTTTTGTGGGTTTGTGTGTTTGTTGGTCTTTTTTTTAGTATTCCCCCAGTAGCAAGGAGACACCTTTCACTGGCAGTACTGTCTCGTAGGCCCCCGGTGAATGAAGAGGCTCTTGGCCCTCATATGACTCCTGATCTGTGGTGAGGGACTGTTAGGCAGGGACACTCCACCCCAGAGGAACAAGACGGAAGGGTCAGGGGGTAGAGTATGGGAGGGTGGGCCTGGGAAGCGGGAAAAGAGGACAATATGATAAGGATGTAACCTGAAGCAACAAACAAATAAATTTATTAACTAAAAAAAAAAAAAAAAGAGGGAGGGGGCAGGTGGCAGGGCTGAAACACTGTGAATGGAATAGAGGATACAGCCTTTCGGCCTGGTTTTGGAGACCTCCAGGTTTCGAGAAGACGTGGAGCTAAGGTAAAATACAAGAGAATTGTGGTGTTGGCCCATGCCTTTGACTTCAGCGGAGACGGGGGGAGCACCGTAGAGTTGGTGGTCTTATGTATTCTGGAGTCATATGGAGCAGGGTGCTGAGGGTGCATACCCTTGGTCCCACCATTCAAGAAGAGTACACCCTTGGTCCCAGCTCCCAGCACACTGAAGACAGAAACGGGCAGATCCCGGAGCTCAGGGTCAGCCTGATGCAGGGCAAACTCTAAATAGAGAAAGACTTCGATCCAGGAATGGTGGAACACATCTTTGATCCCTTCAGATGGGAAACACAGGTCTCTGATCCCAATAATTAGAGTTCAGAGACACACACATGGGATTTGGAGGGACCTAGGTTTGGAGGCTACTTAGAAAAGGCCTTCTCGATGCAGGCAGATTGTCCTTTGGGATCTCAAAATATATACACCAGATCTGGTTTAGCTCCAAGGTGACAGAATCTTGTGCTAGAACTATAATAGCCAATTTATATTGTAATTTTCTTTCATATCCAAATACTAGTTGGTCTCTCTTTGCTGTTTGATATGCTAATGGCTGGCTAAGCAGGAGCCTGCTTGCCAGTCTGGAAGGAACATCCTCCACAATTTCTGTTGCATTTTCTTGGCTGTAAAGTGAGCTCCTTGGTTGGAAGTGATGTTGTGTGGAACAGCAAGTGAGTGTGTCTTCAAGCTCCTGCCTGATTTTTCTCAATGATGGACAATGAACTTGAATTATAAGCTAAATACCTTTTCTAGCATCTCCCTTCCACCCATTCAGCCACACTGATATCCTTAAGTTCAGATCTCTCACCCCTTAAAACTTTTCTAGTAGAATTCCGCTTTGAGAACAGTTATATCCTTGTGTGTATTCTTTCAAGGCTTTAGCCCTTCTTTCAGTGTTTCATCTGTTTGTACTCGCTTTAGGGTTCTGTTCTACTGTGTGATATATGTCATATACTGGCCTATAAAAACACACCTTAGAACTTCCTGACTTCTTGTAGCTCTCTTTTCTGTAGGTTGTTTGGGGAATCTGTTTTTTTTTTTTTTTTTTTTGTCTGATTTCTTTTTTCTGAGTTATTCATGCTTGTGTGATCATCTGGAGGCCTAGCTGTTGTCTGGATAACCTCGGAAAGGCTACTCATATACCTGACTTGTGTTGGAATGTTACCATGGGACAAGAGGACCTGTCTCATTCAACAGCCTCGGTTTGTGCGTTGGTCACATGTCTTCTGAACAGCAAAAGAGTAAGTCTCAGTGGGTCCATTTTTCAGGCCACCAGTTGTGCCATAATTGTAGTTCTCTATTGGACAATACCAGTCCTCTGGTCCTCCAGATGCAAAGGGCTGACAAACAGATTTTACCTCTTGATGAGAAGTTATATCTCAGCTCAAGTGGGTAGGTGCAAGAGAGAAGGGTTGGTGCCTCTTATATAGCCCTATTATCTACTCTTTCAATATTTTTTCATTACCAGAATTTTCATTTATTTGTAGTTGTTTCAATCAATGTTGTTCCAGTATGACCAGACATATACTTGCTGGATGTTTAAGCAAATGCACCTGGTATGAACCATTTCCTATTTTATGCTATCCACTTCTCAATGCTGATGAAATGCTATGTGGTCTGCTGAACGTTTGAACACTGAGTCAAGTAAAAAGGGCAGAGTACTGCAGAAGTCCTCATCATGCCCACAGTAGGGCTATGTTCAAAGTTGGAGATTTTACTTGACAAATAGGCTGATTAAAAATCCCTGCACATCAAGATAAGCTTTGATGCTGTGTCATTCTATTTAAAATGTGATTTGGAGAGATTAGAATTATTTCTAATTTTATATAGAGTGAGAAAACTTGTGTGTGTGTGTGTGTGTGTGTGTGTGTGTGTGTTTGTGATTTCAAAGTTCTGCTCCCCCAGAACTTCAACCATGTTATATGTTCACAGAAAGAGCCAAAGGTTAAATAAAATTGATTAACATGACAATGTGAGTTCACAGATTTCAGAAAATTTTATGTTAAAACTTTTTATATAATATTAGGTAAACAAAATATTTTTTATGTTTTTAAACAATCTAATCATACTTTAATGGCATTCAAATAAAACATTTTCACACTTAAATTATCTCTTTTACAAGAAACAAATTTAACATTCTCCCTTGGTCATATAGTCTCTGATAACAAGAGATGGCATTTCTAGATGCTATTATTTTTACTAATCATATGTTATTTATTAATATTATATCCTAAATCTTAGTGAGCACTGATCCCAGGCATTTGCTTTATCTCAGAAGACTAAACAAATTGATTACTAGTGAGATCAAATTTTTGTTCTGAATGATAATAATAAATGTACTTAAGTTCTTGGATCTATAAGAGAATTAGCAGGTCATTCAATTCATTTCTAAAATTTTACTCAATATAGTGTTTAAGCGATGGCATTTCTCCATGGAAGAATTCCTAAATATAACTTTGGCCTGGTAGCTTTTATGGAAAACTATGAATAGACAGAACTTGGAAATAAGATGTATCTGGTTTAGAGTTCCACCCAGAGACCATAGAACAAATATGCCATTATCCATGTGCTTGCTTGCTCAGCATACCCCTACAAATTTAGTCAATTGTAAAAGTCTTTTGAGGAGACTATTTCCTACAGACTATTTCCTATCATTTCCTGGCTATTCCTAGGTTATTTTGTGAAGAGTGTGTCATAATGGGAAAGAAATGGGATTTGTCCCAGGTTCCTTTCTAGCTACTGTGACAAAACAAACAAACAACTTAGGAAAGAAAGGGTTTATTTTTACTCACAATTCCAGGTTAACAGTCTGTCATTGTGTGGGGACTCAAGGCTGGAACTGAAGCAGCTGGTCGTGTCCACAGACAAGAGTTGGGAGGAAAGAGATGAATGTGTGCATGACTATTAGCTCAGTAAAATTTTTACAATCCTAGACCATTAATGTTCCAGTCCATGAAATACCACCACCCACACATTCAGTGTGGCCCTTCCCATCTTAATTAACTCAAATAAGAAAAATGTCTCACAGGCATGTCCATGACCATACAGGATGTAGGCAACCCCTCACTGAGACTTTCTTTCCGTGTGAGTGCTGTTTTGTCAAGTTCACAGTTATAACCAAACATCGCAGGACCATAGTCCCATGTATTAGGAGCTGGCTAGGAGGACTAGGCAGTGGTTCCTTTTTTTTTCTTTTTCTTTTTTTTTTTTTTTTGACAAGGCTGATGATTTTCACTGCCTGAGTTGGGCTTCATCCCATCAGTTCAGTCTCTGTCTTTCTATAACCTCCATAGAGCCTTGAATTTGAGGTACCAATCATAGATCAATGTACATGATAGATGCCAATCAATATCTAGAGAGTGCTGGAATGGGAGCCTCATGAGGACAGTCTTGCCTGTTCTTCAGCTCCAGCACCCAGAATAGCACTTGGCATAGAATAAGCAGAACATCCCTGTGTTCTAGAAGGAAGGCTACCAGGTCCTTAAGGTTGTGCTGGTTAAATGGGAACATAGAAACAACAGACAAGAGTGAGTAAACCATCCACAATGCTGCCCAGGAGGAAGCAGAGACAAGGATCTGGAAAGATGACTCAACTTCAGATAAGACCACTTGTTAATCTTGCAAAGGACTGTAGTTCAGTTTCCAGCCCCTGTATCAGGCAGCTCAAAACTATCTGTAACTCCACTGCCAGGGGATCTGATACCTTCCTCTGGTATCTGTGGGTACATCCATTTAGTGCAGATAACCCCCTCCAACAGACACCCACACATGTAAATATTAAAACATAAAAATAAATCTAAAGTAAGAAAATAAAAAATAAACAAGAAACACTGATTTTTGATGTCTTCATTAATCATTAATATCAAACCAGTGTGGAAATCCTAAACTTCAATGTCATTTTAGATCATTAAATAAATTAAACCAAGAAGTGGAAACAAAGACATATCAGCTAACATTGATCAATTTATTAAACCACATTCTCACAAAAAATAAAAATAAAACAAAATTCAGTGTGATCCAACTACAATTTATTGCCAATCACAATTCATCATTTTCAGTTGTCATTACAAAGGAAGAACACCTTTACATGTAATTGTAAACTACTTTATGTTTGTGTAGAGTATCTGAGCATACTTTTGCCAAACCAGCTCCATACCAGAGGAAACTAATTAGTGTTGTCACTTGTGTGGATAATTATTATATTTATAAGCTAATCATAGACTCACTCTGGAATTATTCTCTTTTCAGCTTGCAGAAATAGCATAATTTTCTATTCATTATACAGATCCATCCTAGGAAGTGTCTGAGCATCTTGGGATAAATTTTTTTCCAAATTCAGATGCTTGACAACTCCATTAAGGAGATTGAGACTCGCACAGCTCCCAGCATTCACGCTGGCATCTGTACAGTCCAGGAAATAAGTCTGTGAGAGGCACATGAACAGAGTCTGAGGATTCCACTGAGGGATTATGGGTACCTTCTCCCTTGAATTACTGCTTCATTGATGCAGAACTTGGCTGAAATAAATCACCTTTGGGACTAAGACTGAAAACAGATGTTGTGGCATCTGCCCCCTTTAGTTATCAGAGGTCTATAATTTGCCTGGCTTGGTAAAGCTGGTGTTGAGTAAATCGAGACTATTTATCTAGAATTTAAGACGCAAATCTGTTCAGTGATTTAAAGAGGAGGGGAAAAGATCCCAGAGATTTGGGGTGTATCCTGGGATAGCTGGATGTGGAAATGTCAGCAGCTCTTCAAAATGCTCAAACTTCCTGCAGTACGGATCAAAACAGAGCTTGAGATCATTTGCAGGAGCGAAAGTTGAGCATTTGGCACAGAGGTGTAGAGTCTAAAGTAATGGACAGGCATTCTCCACTTAGACTGGCAGCTGGTCTTCATGCCACATGGCAGGCATCTTTTCCAACTAGGATATCATGGGTAACTGTGTCATGATTAGGAAAACAGAGGCACAGTGGATGTTTGAATTATTGATCTGGAGGTGAAAGCATGGACAGGAAGTCAGAAACCCACCATTCGGGAAAGTTCAAACAATAATTCAGGTTACACAAAACTCAACATCCAAACAGTTGAAGGATAAAAAGTCAAGAGGAGCATATTTGTTCTTCCTCTGCACGAGGCAGAAATTGCTATCAATTGTAGCTGAGCCTATCTGAGGCACACTTCTCCACCCCATCTCTTGGGTAGCCACATGCTTCAGCACAAGGAATGAAGCCTACTTAGGGCACCTAGTAGAAGTGCCAGGTGAAGGGCTTCACTCACTTTCCACAAGGATCAGGTTATACACAAAGAGGCTGCCTTGAGTGAGAATCCCATGTTAGCCAAGCACTTACCCAGAGTGTTCCTGGATCTGCTGAGGATGAGGCATCCCTGTCAAAGCAGAAATGTCCTCTTGTCTACTTATTGAGTAATGATGATCCTCCTCTCAGGGAAATAGCTCATTTCCTCAAGCTGCTTTTAGATACAAAGTATCTGGTTAAGTTCCATCACCTAATTTCTTAGTTACCTTTCTGTTGCTGTGATAAAACACCATGTCCAAGGCAGCTTATAGAAGCAGGAGTGTAGTTGAGTTTATGGCTCCAGAGTGTGAGCCTCAATTATGGCAAGGGGAGGTAAAAGGTGGCAGGGGACTGCAGGAACATCTTAGAGCTCACATCATGAAACACAAGCAGAGGGAGCTAACTAGAAATGGTGTCAGTCTTTTGAAATCTCCAAGCTCAGGCCTTTGACACCCTTCCTCCAACAGGGCCACACTTCCTAATCCTTCCCAAACAGTTCCACCAACTAGGGACTAATTATTCAAATGTATGAGCCAATGGAGACCATCCTCGTTCAAACCACCACACCTGCATCTTAAATATCCCCTACTCATGATGAGTCTGTGTACAGCGGAATCTCACTGTTATTTCAATGGAGCATGCTTTTATATATTCTTAGGACCTAAGAAAACATGCTTATTTGTGAAAATCTGTTACCTGTGGAAATAATCTGCTCTGCTTTGGCATCCTGTCACACACTGGTTCCTCTGCTCTAATTTTCTGCTCATGCAGGTTCTCAGCTACATTACTGCATGCTAGTTACCCACAACGTGACCTTTTGTTCTTCTCACTTAAGCTCATCACTGTGCATTCTGTGCCTTTTCTCATCATATTCATTTTCCTTTTGTGAATTTTAATATTACCTACTGATATTCAGGCTTCTCTCTGAATGGGACTGACTTGATCTGCGTCCTGTCAGATCTTCAGGATGTCTCCCTCAGTAGCATCTTTCAGTCTTCCAAGGCTATATGTAACTTTTTAGCAACAAAAACATGTCAGCAACAAAGACATTTTATCTAATATGACCTGATTGTCTTTAAAGGCTTTCTCCACTTTTCTTCATCTTTGGGGGACTGTAGTATAGAAAAGGGCCAAGGGCATACATGAATAAGTTATGTTGCTGAAGTCTTAGTGGAGTGCTATGAATGTAACCTCAGGCTCCCATTAGGTTTCAGACAAAGGTTGCCTGTATCTAAGACACATTTTAAAATATTTTACCTAAACGTGATGGTTTATAAATAAGTAAACACTGTTTCATATTAGGCTGATTCAATAGCATTTTTATTTAATCAAGTTTTGTTCTATGCAAAATATTACATAACATAAAAGCATGTAAAACACAAATACATTATTGACAGAGAAGCTAACATGGCATTATGTAAAATGTCATAATATTAATAATTAATGTTTTTGTAGTATTTCCTTAGTTTTATTTTATATTGGTTGAAACTGATTCAGATATCTAGGGGTTGTGGTACTAAGCCTTTTGTGCTTTCTCTGACTAACACAACCCAAATTGGAATATTGCAAATTCATTTCTATATGTATGCCTTTATCAGGCTACAAAACATTTAGAGTACAATTACTTTTCTTCCCAAATACTATGCTGTCTCCCAAACAGCTTACCATTTTAAACAGCATAGGAAAAAAATAACTTGTATGGGATTTTTCATTACATGGGAAAAAGCAAACTTTAATGGATAGTGGGGGTAAGCTTAGATTATAGTGTGGACACCAGGCCTATTGATTAAATGGATCTTGTTATTTCTTAATTTTGCAAGCTACTTTCTCTTTACTTCCTGTTTATTCAGATATATTTATCCTTCTCACTTCTGTGATGTGGTTGAAGACTAGATAGTTATAGTGTCACCATTGAGTTTTAAGTTGTTTAGAAATTAAAAGGATGTTCTAGGTCTAAGAAAATGTTTTTAAGTTGGTAATGCAAGTTAAGGTGGAAACTGTGTTAAAGTGTAGAACTTTAAACCCATCGAGATAGATAGATAATAGAATATTATTATTAGTTGCTAAAACATATGGACTAGACATTGGGAATGTATGCTATATGTTATAATTTTCATCATTGATTCCTAATTGCTCTTATTGTTTTGTATTGTATTTATTATTTCAAGAAAAAGAACCTTTTATTGGACTAAAAAGGGAAAATGTTGGGAGGGGAAAAGATACACCTTTGAAACTAAAGACTTACTAACAAATATATTTATTAATAACTATAGTAACTGTTCTATTAGGTGGCAGAACAGCAAATGGAGCTTTGTGGGAGGCCTGTGGTGAAAAGTCTGTAGGCCTGCCTTAGCTAGAGGCCTGTAGGCTCTAACCTGCCTCAGCTGGAGGCCTGAAACCCACTACTGCCTTTTTCTGAATAATTAAATACACCAAGAACTTTTATTGTTTCAATGCTGAGGCCTTAGCTGGGGAGATTCTCAACTAGAACCAACCACCTAATCCCAACCAGCCATGTGGCTTATTATAATACCTTCAGAGCTCACACAGAGACATGCTGCCCTTTCCGAGTCCTGGCAAGAAGAGAGCTTCCTCTATGTAAAACCCAGGGTTCCTTTCTTCCTCACAGAAAGTCCCGCCTTCCTATTCTCTTTCTGCCCAGCTAATTGGCCATCAGCAACTTTTATTAGACAACCAGAGAGTGCCTCAGAAAGGGAGGTAACCATATCTGAGCACTGAAATCAACCTCTGAGAACCAACATACAAGACCTTTCTCCAACACACCTTAAATTTTAAAAAAGGAAAAAAAGGGGGGGGGGGAATCTTGTTATCACATATCAAATAATTCTTGAACTGTTTCACACTTTAGTATCTTAAGAACTGTGAAAAATTCCAATGTCTAGTTGATGAAGTAATTAGAGTTTGGATCCTGGCATGGATCCCAGTGACTCCCAAGTATACTCAAGTTTGAAAACCCTTACTCTCCTATATTTTAAAAAGAACTGCTGAAGAAATTATGACAGTGAGCCTCACCACAGCTCCAACAGACCCAATTGGTTTGCCCAAAGCACTCTTTATTATTATTATTATTATTATTATTATTTATTTTTATTTCTTCAAGTTATATCTCAGTCACAATCCCCTCCCTACTCCCTCCTCTGGTCCCACCCTCTCTCCCTCTTCCCCTCCCCCCCCATCCACTTCCTTTTTTTTTTTTTTTAAGATTAAGGTATATCTTTTTCCTCCCCACAACAGCTCCCCCTTTCATTCAAACAAAGGGCTTTTTCTCTTATAACAACAAATACAATACAAAACAACAAAAAATAAGTAGACCACAATTATGAGAATTACAAGGCTTAGCATACATTCCCAGTGTCCAGTCCATATGTATTTGGCAACCAACTTTAACATTCTACTATCTAACCATCTCCATGGGTTTAAAGTTCTATATCTAACTCAGCTTCCATCCTAACTTGCATCACAATTTTAAAAACATCTTCTTAGATCCAGAACACCCTCTTAATTTCTAAACAACTCAAAATTTAACTATGAGACTTTAGCTATCTAGTCTTCAACCACCTCAGAGACCTGAGAGGGATAAATATATCTGATTGTACAGGAAGTACAGGGCCAGCAAAACTAAGTTTCCAAAACTAAGAAATGACATTCAACTGGCTGCCTGGACAGTTCCCAATTTCTCTCCATACATTAGAGCATCAATCTTCAGCCGTTTGGCCCTGTTTCTCTGACAGACACTAATTGTAAAGCAGGAATTATGAAGGACTTGCCTACCCTGTCTTGACAGAGCTAGGCTGTCGACTTACCTGCTTCCAAGTTTTGTCCTTTTTGGACAGCATTCTGTCTACAGTTGAAGCAAGGGATTTTTTTTTTTTTTTTTTTTTTTTTTTTTTTGCCAAGTGACAGGCTTCCCACTAATTCAACTATCTCCAATTGGACATTCTTCGATACTCATCACATCATCTACTTGGAGTAGAATAGGTGGTACAGTCAGGAGCTGACATGTCTCAATATAAAAAGAAAATCTTGAGTTAAGAGAACATCTTTGAATGCCATATTCTACAGATCTCTTGAGGTTTTTGAAGACCATTTTTCTATTTCCTTATATTTGGATAAGCAAATGTTGCTTGTCTCTTAGCAACTTGATTTCCGATTAACTTAGAAATTAGCTGTGATAGACTACCCTAGTAGCTAACAAAATGACATGCTTTAATGACTATTAGTTTGAATTTCTTAATTATCCTAAACAGTTTATGACAGTTGCTAACAAAAGGCCAAAACGTCACATTTCATTTTTAAGTGTTACCTGGGTACAATACCCTAAAAAGAGTTAACTTAAATTTTGTATCAATATATATAGATCAATACCAATGTAGCCAAATATAATCTTAATTTTGTATCAATATACAAAGATATGAGAGAATATTCAATAATCTGTCCCTTTTTCTTTATCATTCCTACATTGTGTCTATATCCCATTTTTTCTCATCTTTTCACCCCTACATAGGAGAGAAAGAAGGATACAGAAAATAAAAAGAGGGAAATCCCTAGGTCTAATCTCAAAAATCTATTTAACAAGACCATTTAACAACTTATAATTTCTCCCCCCTACATAACAACAAGTATCTATAACCCATCAAATGACCAAGGAGGGGAAAAATCACCCACCCCGCCTTCTGGAGATAGGATGACACTCTCTTAAAATTGCTTTCTGCTGGTGTGGGACATAGTAAACCTGTTTGAGGCCCAATTAAGAATGGAACAATGGTTAAGTACGTTAATAGAATCATTTGAAGTTCAGTCCTTTTGTGCTCAGTTATTTAAATGTCCTAAGAAGTTTGTAGACAGAAGATAAACTTCAGGGCTTTGCTGAAGTTCTAGCTGCAATAGTCTGTAGGGGTGAACAATCTTAATGATTTTGAGCTGTTGTTGTACATTTTTGAGGAAACAGCTATTGAGGAAGTCTGCGAGGCTGGATCATCTTGGCTACTTGTCTTCTTTGGTATCTGATCTGCTTTCTTCTGAGGTTCCAGTTGTCCAGTTGTCCCTGGATTCCTTAGATGGATGCTTTTAATCTCTTGGAAAGATAAGAACAGAGCCTTGCCCTAATCCTAACTCTGGGACACTACTTTTTTTTGGGAGGGGGGAGCATGTAATATTTTTCCTGGAGCAAATTGTTTTATTTTGTTTGACAATATAAAAAGTATTGCCTTTCAATTGAGATTAAAAAAGAAATTATTTTGATATTTTGGAACAAAAAAACCCTTTAAGTGTATATATTTTGAGATCGCAAAGGACAATTTATTTTGAATTTCAGCATGCCTTTTGCTAGTAGCTTTTAAATTTAAATCATTCCAAATCCTATGTGACTGTCTCTGCATTCTAAATATTGGGATCAAAGGCATGTGCCTCCCAACTGATGGGATTAAAGATGTGCTCCACCACCCCTGGATCTAAGTTTTTCTCTATTTGGAGCTTTCTTTGTGTCAGGCTGGCCTTGAACTAAGAGATCTTCAGGTTTCTGTCTCCAGTGAGTTGGGATTAAGGGTGTATCCCTCTCATGTGATGGGATTAAGGGTGTGTACCATCACCACCCTGTTCATTGTAACCCGAAAATTTACAAGAGAACTAACTCTATAGTGATCCTCTTGTCTCTGCTGGAGTTAAAGGCATGGGCTAACACCACCCTTCTCAAATATCTTACTTTAGCTCTAAATTACTTCAACTCTTAGAGGGTTAGAAAATTAGGTTGACCTATAGTAACCCTTAACTTATTTACAGCATTTTAAACTTCTTAACTGACTTTTTAATGCCAAACAATGAAAATATCCTTTATATATATGAAAAAAACTTTTAAGCTGATATCAAGTGTGTGTGAGCTATGTGGTAACCTGCAGTCTAACATTCTAATTTGAAATTAAGACCATTTTTCCTTTCATGCCAGAAAGGCAAGTATACCTTTGGTAAATTATAATTTGAAAGTTTTATATTTTATTTTTATTATATTTTAAGCTTATTTATCCTTTTAAAAAATTAATTTGTTTTCTCAAATTACTTGTAGAACATAGTTTCCTCCCTCCTCCCTTCCTGGCCCATCCTTCCTTCCCTCCTTCCCTTCCTTCCTCCCTCCTTCATTATTCCTCCACTTGGTACTCTCAGTCTCCTCAGATGAGGTGGGCCCTCACATATCATATTCCCTCAGTTCTTCAGTCATGTGAGGGCCAAGAGCTTCCTCTTGTACTGGGGCTTGATATGGCATACCATCTAGGATAAGGTGTTCCACTAACCTGCAGCAGATTCCATGACTTATTGCTGGGTGAAGTTTTTCCTAGGATAGCTTTGCTAGGTTCCTGTCTGTTTGGGTCTGTGGGTTGTAGGATGGTTGTCCTGTGATGTATGGTTAAAATCCACTTATAAGAGAGTACATACATACCATGTTTGTTGTTCTGGGACTTAGTCAGCTCACTTAGGATGAGCTTTTCTAGATCCATCCATTTGTTTTCAAATTGCATGATTTTCTTATTTCTGAAAGCTGTATAGTATTCCATTGTTTAAATGTACCACAGTTTTTTTTTTATCCATTCTTCAGTTGAAAGACATCTGGGTTGTTTACAATTTCTGGCTATTATAAATAATGCTGCTATGAACATTGTTGAGGCAATGTCCTTGTGGTTTCATGTTGAATCTTTTAAGTATATGCCCAGGAGGGGTATGGCTGGGTCTTGAGGTAGAACTATTCCCAATATTCTAAGATATCTACAGATTGATTTTCAAAGTGCTTGTACAAGTTTGACTCCCACCAACAATGGGGGAGTGCTCCTCTTTCTCCACATCCTCGATAGCATGTGCTATCATTTGAGTTTTTGACCTTAGCCATTCTGACAGGTGTGAGATGGAATCTCAGAATTGTTTTAAGTTGCATTTCCCTGATAACCAAAGATGTTGAACATTTTTTTTCAAGTGCCTCTCACCCTTCTTTTGTGAATTCTCAGTTTAGCTCTATACCCCATTTTTTGATGGGATTATTTGATTTTTTAGTGTTTAATTTCTTGAGTTCTTTATATATTTTGGATATTAGCCTTCTGTTGGATGTTGGGTTGGTGAAGATCTTTTCCCAGTCTGTAGGCTGCTGTTTTGTTCTAAGGACAGTATCCTTTGCCTTACAGAAGCATTTCAGTTTTATAAGGTCCCTTTTATTGATTGTTTGTTTTAGTGTGTGAGCTACTGGTGTTCTGTTCAGGAATTTGCTACTAATGCCAATGAGTTCCAGGCTTTTCTCCACTTTCTCTTCTATTGATGTAAGTATGTCCTGATTTGTGTTGAGGTCTTTGATCCACTTAGACTTAAGTTTTGTACAGGGTGATAAGTATGGATCTATTTGCATTCTTCTACATGCTGACATCCGGTTAAACCAGTACCATTTATTAAAGATGCTTTCCTTTTTCCATTGTATGGTTTTGGTTTCTTTGTCAAAAATTAAGTGATTGAGGGTGTGTGGGATAATTTCTGTGTCTTCAATTTGATTCCATTGATCAACTGGTCTGTTTCTATGCTAGTGCCATGCTGTTTTTATTACTATTGCCCTAGTAGAGCTTGAAATCCGGGATGGTGATACCTCAAGATGTTCTGTAATTGTACATGATTGATTTAGCTATTCTCATTTTTTTTTCTTATTCCATATGAAGTTGAGAATAGTTTTTCCCAGGTCTATAAAGAATTGGTATTTGGATAGGAATCACATTGAATCTGTTTATTGCTTTTGGTAAGATTGCCATTTTTATTATGTTGATCCTACCTATCCATGAACTAGGGAGATCTTTCCATCTTTTCATGTCTTCTTCAATTTCTTTCTCCAGGGACTTGAAGTTCTTGTCATACTGGTCTTTCACTTGTTTGGTTAGAGTTACCCCCATGTATTTTATATTATTTGTGGCTATTGTGAAGAGTGTTGATTTCCTTATTTCTTTCTCAGCCCATTTGTCTTTTGTGTAAAGAAGGGCTACTGATTTTTTGAATTGATTTTGTATCCAGCCACCTAGCTGAAGGAGTTTATCAGCTGTAGGAGTTCTCTGGTGGAATTTTTTGGGGTCATTTATGTATACTATCATGTCATCTACAAATAGGGATACTTTGACTTCTTCCTTTCCAATTTGTATCCCCTTGATCTCCTTTAGTTGTCTTATTGCTCTAGCTAAAACTTCAAGTACTATGTTGAAAAGATATGGAGAGAGTAGGGAGCCTTGCCTTGGCCTTGATTTTAGAGGAAATGCTTTAAGATTCTCTCCATTTAGTTTGATGTTGCCTATCAGCTTGTTGTAAATTGCCTTTATTATGCTTAAATATGGTTCTTGTATGCCTGATCTCTCTAAGACTTTTAACATGAAAGGGTGCTGGATTTTGTCATTCTTTTTCAGCATCCAATGAGATGATCATGTGTTTTTTTTTTCTTTCAGCTTGTTTATGTGGTGTATTACATTGATGGATTTTCTTATATTGAGCCACCCCTTCATCCCTGGGATGAAACCTACTTGATACTTTTGATGTGGTCTTGGATCCGGTTTGCAAGTACTTTATTAAGTATTTTTGCATCCATGTTCATAAGAGAAATTGGTCTGAAATTTTCTTTCTCCATTGGATCTTTGTGAGGTTTAGGTATAAGGGTGATTTCAATGAATTCTAATGAATTCTTCTATTTCCTAAGGGTTATGGGACTGTTTAATTTGTTTACTTGTTCTTGATTTAACCTTAGTAGGTGGAATCTATCAAGAAAATTGTCCATTTCATTTAGGCCTCATAGAATGTGTTTGGCAGTGTTCCTTCTGTTTCTATGTTGTGGAAGAGTTTGAAGAAGATTGGTGTTAGCTCTTCTTTGAATGTCTGGTAGAATTCTGTGCTGAAACATCTGGCCCTGAACTCTTTTTGGTTGGAAGACTTCTAATGACTTATTCTATTTCCTTAAGGGTTATAGGACTGTTTAATTTGTTTACCTGTTCATTTAACCTTAGTAGGTGGAATCTATCAAGAAAATTGTCCATTTCATTTAGGTTTTCCAATTTTGTTGGGTACAAGTTTTTGAAGTAGGACCTAATGATTCTTTGGATTTCCTCAATGTCTGTTGTTATTTCCCCCTTTTCATTTCTGATTTTGTTGATTTGGGTATTTTCCCTCTGCCTTTTAGTTAGTTTGGCTAAGGGTTTGTCTATTTTGTTGATTTCCTCAAAGAACCAATGCTTGGTTTGGTCAATTCTTTGTATTGTTCTTTTTATTTCTAAGTTGTTGATCTCAGCTCTGAGTTTGATAATTTCCTGTTGTCTGCTCCTCTTTGGAGTGTTTGCTTCTTTTTATTCTAGCCCTTTCAGGTGTGTTTTTAGATGGCTAGTATGGGAACTCTCCAATTTCTTTTTTTTTTCTTTATTTTTTATTTCTTCAAGTTATATCTCAATCGCAATCCCCTCCCTACTCCCCCCCTCTAGTCCCATCCTCCCACCCTCTTCCACCCCAACCCACTCATCCCCTTCCCTTTTTTTTTTTTTTTTAGTTTAAGGTATATCTTTTTCCCCCCAACAGCTACCCCCTTCAGTTCAAAAAATGGTTCTTTCTCTTATAACAATAAATACAGTACAAAACAACAGAAATAAATAGGCCACAATTATGAGAGTTATATGGCTTAGCATACATTCCCAATATCCAGTCCATATATATTTGGCACCTGACTTTTAACATTCTACTATCTAACCATCTCCATGAGTTTAAAGTTCTATATCTAACTCAGCTTTCATACTAACTTGCCTCACAATTTTAAAACCATCTTCTTAGATCCAGAACACCCTCTTGATTCCTAAACAACTCAAAATTTAACTATACTATGAGACTCTAGCTATCTATTCTTCAACTACCTCAGAGACCTGAGAGGGATAAATATATCTGATTATATAGGAAGTGCAGAGCCTGCAGCTTCCAAAACTAAGAAATGACATACCAGTGGCTGCCTGGACAGTTCCCATTTTCTCTCCATACATTATAGCATCAATCTTCAGCCATTTGGCCCCATTTCTCTGACAGACATTGATTGTAGAGCAGGAATTATGAAGGACTTGCCTACCTCGTCTTGGCAGAGCTAGGCTGTCAACTTACCTGCTTCCAAGTTTTGTCCTTTTTGGACAGCATTCTGTCTACATTTGGAGCAAGGGGTTTTTCCTGCCAAGAGATAGGCTTGCCACTAATTCAATCATCTCCCACTGGAGATTCTTTGATGCTCATCTTCTACTTGGAGTAGAATAGGGGGTGCTGTCAGGAGTTGACATGTCTTGATATAAAAAAAAAATCCAATTTCTTTTTGAAGAGGCTTAGTGCTATAAACTTTCCTCTTAGCACTGCTTTCAATGTTGTCCCATAGGTTTGGGTATGTTGTGCCTTAATTTTCATTGAGTTCTAAGAAGGTTTTAATTTCTTTTTATTTCTTCCCTGACCCAGAGGTCATTGAGTAGAGAGTTGTTCAGTTTCCATGTGTTTGAAGGCTTTCTGTTGTTTTTGTTATTTTTGAAGTCTAGCTTTATTCCACGATGGTCTGATAAGTTACAAAGGGTAATTTCAATTTTCCTGTATCCGTTGAAGCTTGCTTGCCCAAACCATTCTTGAGTCAAAGCACTTGCAATATACATGAGGAGAAAGATAATGCAAGATAAATATTTTTAAGTTGGACTTGACAGGGATTGAAGACTGAATATAGATCATACTGTGCTTATGAGGTGTTAATATTTCCTCAAGTATTGTATTCTGAAATCTGTTAAAAATGAAGACAATTTCACTGGAGGGTGATGGTTTAACCTTTGGTCATGTGAATTAATAGATGCCTATGAGATGCATATGAGATTATCAACCCCACAGTTAAATTACAGGTCTGGAGTGGTTGGGTCAAAGGGATGTTCAAACATGGAGTCCACTGAGATGATCAACAACATGTCAAGTTAAAAGAGGTAGCCAAGACAGGTCCCTGAACATGGGTGGAAGAAGAGAAGCCAGGGAGGTGAGAAGTCACTTGTAAAAAAGCCAGTTGGACTTGATATCACAGAAAAAAACAGAAAGAATGTTTTAAGATGGGCAGGGTGTTTTCAGAGAACTCAAGGAACACAAGCTTTCAGACAGAGTAGATAGTTCAATGCAGAAGATGATCAGCAGAGCTGCGCCATTGCTATGGATTCATGTATCTCTAACAAGATACTATGTGAACATTGTCTGTTTATCCCCATTAAATCATTAAATATTGAGGTTAGAGACATACTGTTTTATATAAGTCATCTATGATGGCTAATCTTAGTTGTCAACCAGACACACTCAAGAAGAGGGAACCTCAATTGAGAAATTGCATCTGTAGGATTGCTCTATGGGAATGTCTGTGGAACATTTTCTCACTTGTTAAATGATACAGGGGTCCCAGTCTACATCCATTTGGCAGTGTGGTTCCATGGGTCTGATAGAGCTGAAACCTTTCTGCTGCCCAGTGATGACACACACCACGCAAACTTGTGACACTCTGCTTTCTTCCTGTTTATTTTGATGCTGGTGTCCCCAAGTCAATATCTCTCCAGCCATGCAAAATTGGAGTCAATGTAGCCACCCACACTATCTAATTAAATATGATAATAAGTTATTGTTGATAGTGTGCTGCTTTTTATTTTGTGATTCAAATGTTTATGAAAAGGTATTCGTGAGTGCTATATTTACATCATCTTTACTCCTATTCACAGGCACCCAGCTACTCTCAAATTCATGACCTCTGGTTCTTTAATTATTATTGTTATCCCCCTACCACTACCCACAATCACTTGGATACACACAGACTGCTGGGTCCAATCAGTGTTGCTCATATGCACATTTGCTGAGGGCTGACCATTTGAGTTCAGATGACCTATAAGGAGCTCATCTCTAGAGAAAACTGAGCGGTCATGGGCTACCTGTAGCTCTTCATCTAGGGGAGGGACCTTGCTGATGTATTTCTTATGAGAGAGAAGGTTACACTAAAGCATCACACTGACAGCAGCAGCTTCACGAAGCTTTTGTTTGCCGCGTCTCTCTTTTGTACTCCGATTGCTTCAATTCCATTTCATTCTGTTCACAATGGCCCCTAGGGGCAACAGGCTGTATCATACATACATGTAATTCACAGATTATATGCATGCATACATACTCCATCATAGCCTATGTATGTTAGCACACTCTACAGTATTTATACAACAGTAAACTTGCCTAATGATGCTATCATTCCTCTGAGTAAATCCTTGTGTGAATAATTTGTACATGCAATTCTACTGTAGAAGCAATTCTAAATTCATTTCAAGAACTTCCTTTGGTTAGACAATTAGAACATTTTTATCTCCATAGTAGCATCAGCAGCACTCAGCATGGATTTGTAAGTCAGCATGCCCTGATGGAATTGGAATCTCTGCATTGGGATGCCAATGTGTATACGTTTCTGATAAGTGATGTGAAACTGAGAACCTCTAGAAATTTTTCACAACTAACCAATACTGAGTTTAGAGAAGACATGGTAAAAAGAGAAATCAAGAGTAATTTTGAATCCATAGTCTTTAGGCCATATTGTTGTACCGTCATGTAGACAGCATTTATTAAATATGCCTTCTCGTCTAACCCCCAGTTTGTTGAAAGATGATAAATAGAACTCATGTACATTCTATAAAATAATAAGCAAATAGTGAATATCATGTAATATTATGTATAATATGTGATACCCATATTAGATGGAATTGGCTATTTTGGCATTTTCTTTTTTTAAACATTTATTTATTAATTCAAGTTACATCTTCATCACAGTCTCCTCCCTCCATCCCTCCTGGGCCCACCCACCCTCTACCCTCTCTCATACCTGTCCTATTCCTCTGATGTGGGGAATCCCCACATATCAGCCCTGCTCAGTTCATCAGTCACATGAGGGACAAGAGCTTCCTCTTGAACTGGGGGCCTACATGCCAGTTCCAGTAGGGTGAAGTATCCCACTGACAGGTAACAAAGTACATGTTCCTATTCCTTTGGGACTGTTGATTGTAGGATAGTTATCCTGTACTATATGGCTAAAATCCAGTTATAAGTGAATACATGCCATGTGTATGTTTCTGGGTCTGGGATAGCTCACTCAGGATGAGCTTTTCTAGTTCCATCCATTTGGCTGCGAATTGCATGATTTCCTTGTTTCTGATAGCTGAGTAGTATTCCACTGTGTAAATGTACCACAGTTTTTTAAAATCCATTCTTTAGTTGAAGGACATTTGGGTTGTTTCCAGTTTCTAGCTATCACAAATAAAGCTGCTTCTGAACATAGTTGGGGAGATGACCTTGGGGTTTGGCAAGGAATCTTTTGGCTATATGCCAAGGAATGATAAAGCTGTATTACCTGCATTTTGTTATTTACTTTACTTATCTCTGTGTAACTGCTTGTGCATGCTAAAGCCCACCCGTGGAGCCCACAGGATAGCTAAAAGGTTGTAGTTCTTGCCTGCCATGAGAGTCCTGGATTTGAACTCTCTCCCTCCCTTTCTTCCTTCCTTCTCCCTTCCTAACCTCCATCCATCCATCTCTCTCTACCTTCCTCTTTCCTTCAGCCCTTCCTTCATGTCTCTCTCTTTTCTTCACTCCCTCCTTCCTTCCTCTATTCTTTTATTCTTTTCTGTCTCCCTCTCTTTGTCACCCCCTCTCTTTCTCCTTCCCTCCTTCCTTTCATTGCTTCTTCTTTTGTTTTAGCTGTACTCTGATGATCAGAGTTAGATAATAGAACTGATTATGACTGTGTCTTTTTATCCATTAGCTTGACAGATGACATCTGCAGTATTTTCATTTTGTGCTAAGTGTGATTGACTGAGAGTTCAGATGACTGTCAGTGTTAAGACTTTCATTTTTGCAGCATTGGTACATTTGGCATTAATGTCTAATACTTAACTCAAACTTGTGTTCTGATTTAGTCTGTAATTGAGTTGTGTCTCAAAAATTGCCTATAAATGCATATAACTTATGTACATTTGTATATACCATCTTAGATTATGGAGTTACTAACCTTCCTAGTTGAGTAGAAAATTCTACAATAGTTTCAAGATTTATAAATGTTTAACTTAGAAATGATGTGTCTTGGAAAGTCTGAGTGAACACCCGTTGCCAAGCATCCTTAGCTAAGCACATGGCGCCTTCAGCCCTGGACCTGGTGTGTGCCCTAGTTCCCATCCCTGACCCAGTCTGGAATGTTCTTCATCCATCCAGCAGCCAATGTGAATCTGCAGCAAGCATCAGATAGACCCCCAGCCTTCTGCTGAGCATCCTCCAAGGCCTCCGGGCTCACTTGCAATTTCCTTCTTCCCTTACATTCTCCATCACCTACCTTTCAAGTTCTGCTTGCTGGCCTTACATTCATCTGGCTCTCTGTCACCATGGTGATCTGTGCTGATTATCTATTCTGAAACTTACTCTCAAATGGTTTCAGGTGCCTCCCTTCAGGTACTCGTCTATGATATGTTATTTGAAAAGCCTCCTGGCACACTAGACAGAGAAAGGATCCTCAACCCCCAACTTTCCTTCAATTAACAAATCCGCAAGTAACTATACACCAGGCTACTCTAAGATCCCCATTATCTAGGCTTTCACAACAGCACTTAGAGGTAAGCACTGTGAATACTGCTTTTCACAGAAGAAGGAGAGGATGTGGGTGTTTCCCATAGCTTGCCTTAGTATACACAGCTCTGAGACAGTGGAGTGGAGTTTGAGGCAGGCTAGCTGAAGTGCCTGTGGCCCCATATCCCTCCTGCATTCCCCCCCCCAACACACACATGCCCCAACTGCCTGAGGCAGGCAATGCTTAGTCCTCACTTACCACTTTGGAGCACTTTGGGATTATCTCTGACTTTCAAGCATAGATGAGGTCAAGGCTATATTTCTGCTATTTGGCTGGATCCTGGAAATTCATGCATAAGAAACAAAAACCAAGACAAAACAAAACAAAAATGGGAAAATGACTTGGGTCCAGAGGTTAGTTTTAGGGAGGTATTCCTTTCTGAGTTTTAAATACCTTCATTCTAGCCATAGTTCAACTGAATTGACTACAACCTGGGTCACTTGTGGTTACTTCACTAAAATTTGGGCATCTGGGGTCATCCACCCAGGATGTGTACGTGGACAATAAGGATGCCCCATCTACCTGAAGGAGAATCTCATGATCAGTCCCCACATGACTGTCTATGTCATTTTCCTATGGCTTTTCCCAGCGAGGAAGCAGGCTGTGTCAATGTGGAGCAGGTGAGTGTAAGGAACCAGTTTTTACAACTTACAGGTAGTTCCCTTTTCTGATTTCAGTTTTGTACACCATTCTGCTTTGTAGTTGACTCACTTTTTTTGGGGGGGAGGTAACTTCCACCACTATTTTTTCACCATATTGTGTGTGCTGCCATTTAAAATAATAATAATAATGAAGTCACTTGCTGCTGATTTTGCTCTGCCTTGTACTTTTAGATACTCTTTCTAATTCTAGAAACTAGCTTCCAATTTTCTGTTTCATTATTATTATTTTCTGAATGACCTGTGGTCCCATTTTTAATCCCTTCTTTTATCAGATTAACAATTTCCCCAAAGGCTGGTTGAGTTTTGGGATTTAATCTTTCCATATTATCTCTAGGCTTGCTGTAGATTAATGTGACTGGCACAGTTCACGTGATGGGAGAAATGCTGAGGCTCTGTTAGGCCAAGAATGGCCTTTTTTTTTTAAAGGAAATATGAAAGTATATATACATTATCTTCTTAAGGTTTCTGCATCAATGTGTTTAAATGATTTACTGTGTTTTTATTCTGCTACTATAAATGTAGTACGATTGAGTACATGGTCAGTTACCACAGTTAGCTGTGCAAAACCCATCTTTACTAAAACATCAGTATTGCTGGGCCTTAGGTAAAGACATTGCAGTTTTCATCTTATTAGTTATTTTCTTCATCAAATGTGGGGTTAAATTTATCCCTGTTTTCACTGTGCTGGTATTATTTATAGAGAGTCCTTCCACACACACCAGGACTCCCCAGTTACTATTGGTAAGTGGAAATTATATTGCTGTTTTATGTTTTTATTTTTATTTATTTTGGTCCTGTACAATTACTGGTGTTCTCATGTTTGTGATAGCTCCCTAGTTCATTCACTCATGTGTTATATTGTTATCCAGGCTAATAGTATCATCTACAAATGATGAGAATTTTGTCTCATTGTTGGCAATAATTCTACCTATTAATTCTTTGGTGGTGACATAGTTTTCCTGTGACTGGGACTTCAAAATACTGTTAAAAGTGGCAGTAACAGAAACTGAGTTTTGTACTTTAATTGGGATGCCTCTGTACTTAATGTCTCTTTATGAGATGGCATAATTAGTTTTTAGATGGGCATTACTTTATCACAAGGAAATCAATGTTTGAATCCTTGGTTCGGGGTATAACTTGCTATTGCAGATAAAAGGGACATATTACTTTCTCTGCATGCACTATAGCCTACACACTTTAATGCGATACAACATTATTACTAACTGCATATTTGTAGATTATGTTTGTAGCCCACGACTAAAGTTTACTTGGCAATGAGAGAGGAAGGATGTTAATGATTTTTGTTCTGTTTGCTGATTTTCAGGACACTATAATTGATTAGAAGTCTTTCTGTATTGATGAGAAGTAGTTATCACTTGAGTGTACTTGACATTTGAAATGTGAAACAGGGCTAACTCTCTTGCTTTTATGAGGTGTTTCTGATTTTTTAACTTCTGTGACACAATCCCTGGTAATACAACTTAAATTTGGAAAATAATTCAGTTGTCATGATTTCTGACCATGATTGACTTTGTCCTTTCTGTGTGGTAGACAGGCAGGGCATCCTGGTGAAGGCAAATCTGCTTACCTCATGGTGGACAGAATGCAGAGAGACAGATAAGAAGGATTTATTAAGGAGATGCCCTAGAAAAGCACACTCCTGTGGTCTGCTTCCTCTAACTGGTCCCACTTCCCACTAGTTTTCAGTAATACCATTAAAATATGGATCTGTCAGAGGATTCATCTGCTGATGAACTTAGACCTTTCATGGTCAAATGTCTCCTAATCCATCAGCTGGGAACCAAGTCTTCAAGATACAAACTTTATGAAGGACACTTCATAACCAAACTACATGCTAGGGGCAAATCAAAGAGAAAAAAATATTTGTTCCTTCACTTTGAAGTAATTTACCTTGTAAATATAATTCTATTTGATGTAATAAAAGAAATCAATGAGATGGTATTGAAAGCCCCAAATACAGCCATATATATGAGAATATATGCACTGCAGACTCTGCATTGCATATCTTCACAAGCTCCAAGATTGTTTAATAAATCATGCTGGGTCAATTCTATGTGGAAACTAAAAATTGAAACTCAAGCTCAAACTAGATGCTACCATCAATTTCAGATGGAGATATGATTTAACTATGAGAGAAAATACTTTAATTTTATGAGAAAGTGTAGGGGAATATCTTATAACATTAGAATAGAGATTCTTTAATTATAACACAGAGACACATAAATGTTGTATATTAATATACTAAACTGTATCAATGCTTATTTTCTACAATAAAATTGTATTAAACTCAAAAGTCAGATCATACAAAAAGAGAAAATATTTTAAGTGTATAACTAAAACGATTAGTATCTATAAAATATGAATAACTTACATCAATACAATACAAAAATTAAAACAACACAAGTGCTAGAGGAATTAGAAAAAAAACAGGAATAATGATGAACAAATAAACATCTTCAAAATCATGTGAAATGAAACCAAAGCTAGTAGCTTTCATAGGCTTCTGGGCCCCATGAGAAAGAAACTCTTATGGGCAAAGGGCCTAAGGCTCAAATGACTGCAGGAACTGAGGAGGCAGAGTGGGAAGGAACACTGCTGATTGGGCTGGTGGATATGCAAGGTTCAGTAGGAGGTGGAAAATACCATATCCATGATTTCAGAGAACTGAAGGGAAGGTCAGAGGTGCTGACAGAGGATAGAGGCAGGGAAACAATGGTGAGCACCCTGGACCACCAGCCCAGGAGTGACACCACCCACTGTTATCTGGTCCCTTACACATCAACCTTCAGTCACAAACATATACCACAGGCTGGCAAGCAGACCAATCTAATAGTACCATGTTCTCAATGGAGGTTTAATTTTCTAAAATGACTCTAACTTTTGTCATGTTGACATAAAATTCACCAGTGCATGGGTGTGAGTGTTTTGCTCCAGTGTGTACCGGTACACCATGTTTGTGTTTTATAGCCATGGAGATCAAAAGAGCATGTCTGAACCTCTGGAACTGGAGTTATGGGTGGTTGTGAGCAGGCATGTGGGTTATGGAAACTGAGGCAGATCCTCTACAAGAACAAGTGCTCTAAATCCCCAAGCCTTCTCTTCAACCCCCAAAGTCCCCCAATTATAATCAATGTACATTTTTAAGAGAGAGCAAGTGGGAACTCTAACCCATCTGTGTCTTTGACAGAATCTGTTCTCTTAAATACAGGGAGCAACTCTACCTGCAAATCTACCAGTCTTGGATCCTCTGGCACCCTAACCTAACACCCTGAGTCAGTTCAAAGCTAGGGAACCCTTACTATGCTTAGCAGTGCTGCCTTGTTACCAGTGGGCTGGCCTCAGTCAGTCAAGAGTGAGGAAACAGATTTCACAGGTGCACCTAGGAGAAGTCTGTGGTCCAGTGAAAAATCAGGTTCTTCGTTCCATATCACTCAAAGAAAAGCCAAAGCTCAGTGGTAAAGTGGTATGGATCATTTTCATTGAGACTACTGCAATGGAGAGAGATAACTCAGATTAGAAGCAGACTCCCTGTGAACACAGCATGAATCTATGAGAACTTACAGCTGAGATTCAGGTTGGAAAGTAAACTCCAGGATTGCTTGGAACTCAGGCGTGTCCCAGGCCATGTTGGAAGATGGGAGTGAATTTTATATTAATGGTGATATATACATACATGTATATGCATGTATAGACTGTGTAGAGACAGTCCCTGATCAAGTGGTTCAGCTGGGCTCTTGATGAAACTAGATTTGATCCACAAATCACACCTAGACCCAGATGATGAACTAGGAGCCTGAATAATCTTTTCACCAAATACTTTCATGACTTCTAGTAGAGACTCCCTACTTTTATTTCTTTCTAGACATCTCCTGTAGCTCCTATTTTACTTTAATATTATTATTGTTTGAAACAGAAAATGCAACTCAAGAAGACTCTGAGATTCCATCTCACACCTGTCAGAATGGCTGAGTTCAAAAGTTCAAATGACAGCACATGCTGGTGAGGGTGTGGAGAAAGGGGAACACTCCTCCATTGCTGGTGGGAGTGCAAACTTTTACAACCAATATGGAAATCAGTCTAGCGATATCTTAGAAAACTTGAAATAACTCTGCCTCAAGACCCAGCCATACCACTTCTGGATATTCATCCAAATGATTCCTCACCAAACCACAAGGAAGTTTCCTCATCTATGTTCATAGCAGCCTTATTTGTAATGGCTAGAAACTGGAAACAACCCATATGTTGCTCAACTGAGAAATGGATTTAAAAAAACGGTGGTACATCTACACAATGGAATACTACTCAGCATCAGAAACAATGAAATCATGCAATTTGCAGCCAAATTGATGGAACTAGAAAAGCTCATCCTGAGTAAGCTAACCCAGACTCAGAAGGATGCATATGGCATCTATTCACTTATAACTGGATTTTGGCCATATAGTATAACTATCCTACAACCAACACACCAAAAGGAACAGGAATATAGACTTTGTTGATGACACACTTTGCCCTAGTGGTGCTTCCATGTAGGCCCCCAGTATATGAGAAGGTTCTTGGCCCTCATACTTACTGCTGAACTGGGGTGAGGGACTGATGTGTGGGGACACCCCACTCTGGAGGAGTAGGATGGGAGGGTGAGAGGGTGGGACTGGGAGGAGTGGAGGAGGGCACTGTGATGGAGATGTGGCTTAAAGTAGTGAATAAACATTAAAAAAAAAACCAGGCTATCTTAGTGTTTTCATGAGTGATCTGAAACACACAATATAGACTATGCTTGCCTCAAATGTGTCAGGACCCTCCCTCCTTTGACTCCTGAGTGCCGGGATCACTCTGTCCATTTTAATTTATAGGTTGCTTTCTTCCACTCTCTCATCCCTTCTCTTATAATTAATTTGTTGAAGAAACAAGATCATTTCTATTTTAGACTTCCTCTCAGATTGTTCTGATGACTGCACACAGATCATACAGTTTGCTGTTTTTCTCTTTTGCATGTGCATTTGTATGTGTGTGGTTTCCTAGATACCAATCATCGATTTGCTTTTATAAAATACTTATCAGAAATGTGAATATGGTTTATTAGGAGGTAGAAAATATTTCGTGCCCACCATATTGTAACTATTGGCATGACTGTCAACAAAAAGTGTTGGTGTAGATGTCGGTCACCCTAAGTTCTTAGTTAATTATTGATGGGAAAGCAAAATGATACGGCTCCATGAAGAAAAATTCTAGTCACTTCCAACACAAGTATGCCTATTAGGAATTTACCCAAGATTGAAAGGAATACATATGTGCCCAAAAGCACTTGTAGATTATCTACATAACCATGCCAGCAGAGAACTAAGGGAACACTCTGTGAAGTTCATGCACACAGAAAATGCTCTGGAGTAGAAAGACTAAAGATGCCTGCACCACCCATGTGATGGGACCAGGAGTCACCACGCTGAGTGAAAGAAGCCATGTGTAATGAGTTTCCCATGATTCCCTTCGTAAGAGCTTCTTGTTAATTCTCACCTTCCTCATTTGCTTCCAAACTTTTCCTCCATTTGCTTCAATTTTCTTCTCTTTTTTCTTTAGGGGTTTTGGCCCACTTTTGTTTGAGTCTTCTTCCTGTTTAATACAAAAGAAACCCCTACAGCTCTGACAGCATCTATTCAGTTACTTGAAAGAAAAAATCCTATGATTTTCTTATTTTCATTCATCACCACACTCTCACAGATTTTATAGGAAAAAAAAAAAAAGAGAGACAGGGAGACAGGGTCTCACTGTGTATCCCTGACTCATCTCAAATTCTCTATGTAGATCTTGGTAGTGTTGAACTCAGAAAGCCACCTACCACTGCTTCTTGCCTGCTTCCTGAATGCTGTGTGCCACCACATCTGTCTAAATGTGAATAATAATTTTAACACGTCAGAGAATTTTTGGCCATGTTAATAATAACTCAGCCAAATTCTTTCTTACAATTTACTATGTTAAGTGTTTTATTCTACTTTTAAAGTTTTAAATTTTGCTTTAGACTAAAAAAATAGAGAAGTATTTCCCTATATCCTTTCCTTTTTTACTGAGAAAAAAATTAATAATAAAATTGTTACACATAATAATTTCTCATAATTAGATGTCAGGCAAATATATGGGGTGACAAATGTGTTAATTAGCTTGATTCAAAGATGAAACAGGATCACAAAATGTATTCATGTATGAAAATATCACATTATACCTCATAAACACATACAATTATATTCAATTTGAATTTAAGAAATATTAATCAAAAACCTATTTGTAAACTGAAATTATAGACTTAAAATATGCATATATGGTTAATCCCACTGAAAAAGTAAAGAACATCACTCAAATTCTTTTAGTTGAATTATGCAAGCTTTACTTCTGTCACACAGGACTATCTCTTTAAAGTGGGGTTTGAGGACATAGCATTGCTAGGGTGTTTCCAAGGGTTTTTGATTACATAGAAACTTGGAAGAACATCTTAAAATTATTTGTCAGAAGATCTTATCTTACCATCATGGAGATCAGGGTATAGTGGTGTAGAACTGGTCGAATTCCAGGAAATGGGCCGAGACCTGGTCAAATCCAAGTTTTCTAGAAAACAGGAATGAACATCTTTGACCTTGTCACAAGATGGCTTTTAATACTAAGATGGATTACTATTAGTATTAGCATTAGCATTAGCATTAGCGTTAGCGTTAGCGTTAGCGTTAGCATTAGCATTAGCATTAGTATTAGTATTAGTATTAGTATTAGTGTTAGGCTGGTCCATCAACATCTGGATGCAGCTGCAGTTGTTAACTTACAGGGGTGCAGGGCTTTTTCCTCTCTCTCATCTCAGTCTGCTCACCCTTCTTTACCCATTGCCTTGGCTGCTACTAGGCTTTTCTTTGATTAGATCATTGGCAATTTCTTTTCTATGCATTACAGTTTTATAAGCATCATCAGTAAGTGTCAGGCTATTGGTGGCTCTGGTGGATAATTTTCATTTTTAGTTTGGAATCACTGAGGAGACACATGTTGGACTCATCTGTGAGGAAATATCCAGACAGGCTTAACAGATGAGGGAAGAGCCCCCATGAATGGGCTGGAGCCATCCCATATGCCGAGGTCTGGGACTGAATCCAAAACAGAAAAAGAGAGCTGAGTATCTGCATTGATCTCCGTCTCTGCTTCCCAAGTGAGTTTGTAATACGACTCTTGATCCCATGCCATCCTCAAACTATGAACCCAAATAGACCCTTTCTTGCTTAAGTTGATTTTTGACAGCTATATTTTAATACAGAGATAAAAACAAAACAAAATAACAACAAATCACAAAAACCCCAAAACAAACAAACAAACAAAAAACTAACTTGTCCATTAGAGGTATTTGAAACAAGTCAGAAAACAAGAGATCAGGAGTAAAATTCATGACCCAATCAGTCATTAAATTGTGAATGATGTTCAATCCCTAATGCTTTGTAAGCTCACACAGGGTGGGAAGAAATGAAACAGGCTTGGCAGGAAAACTGGGTGAATCTCCAGATCTACAGAGAAAAAGGAGGAGGAGAACAGGGTGGGGGAAGCATGGGAGATTGCTGTCACTTAAGCAGGAAAGATAAGAATACAAAACACAGAAATAGTTCTTGACTCGCAAGCTAGTTCTGATGTTATACAGAAAGGCACGCTGAATCTGCATTTGGGAATCAGGAACCATTTAATTTTCTGCTTTAAATATATGTAGAGCAACAAAACAATACATTTCTCATCTCCATACCTGGTGCTATACATTCTTTTATTTATTCAAATCATCCAATGATATTCATCATTCCAAATAAATATTTATGTCCCTCTTTCATTCTTTCCAATTATATTGCATGTTTAATTAACTTGAGATATTTGGCTTATTAACTTTTAGTAATGTCAGTCACTTATGTGTTGGGGAAGGTCTAATACATTGCTTCTGATAGGCTGATTTCAATGCTGAGATTTGGTTACCACCCCTTCTGAGGCATTCTCTTGATTGGTTAATAAAAGTCACTGATGGCCAATTAGCTAGACAGAAAGATTATAGGAAGGTGGGACTTCCTGAGATGGAAACAGGAATCCTGTGTTTTACACAGAGGAATCTCTCTTTCCGCCAGGAAACATGGAAGCAGACAGACGTGTTTGAGAACTCTAGAAGGTAACAGGTCACATGGCTGTTTGGGATTAAATGATTCGGGTTAATTTAGATTAGCTAGTTGAGAGTCTGCATGGGTAAGGGCTAACTGTTGAAACATTAAAAGGTCTTGGTGTATTTAATTATTGGGGAAAGGACCACACAGCCACTCCAAGCAATCCAGGGACATCGGCCTCCCGCTGAACCCCAGCAACTGTCCCTCCAGGATTCCGGCAATTCTGCTGGTCTAATATAATAATATATAGTTATAAATAAGTATCCAGCAGCCACCCAGGCAGCACCACCGCCAGACAGCACCACCACCAGACTGCATGGCCAGCCTGTCCCTCCAGGCTTACAGACTTCTAAGGCAAGTCAAGCCTGCCAATCTCCCTCCAGGCCACCAGCTGTCCCACCAGCCTAATATAACAACTTATAGTTATTAAAAGTTAGGTTGCAGGTGGTGAAGGCCACCCTTGATCCAGGGCTTTTTCCTCAGGACTGGTCAGACCACCAGTTAAGACAGGCCAGGCCTAGTGGCCTCCCGCCAACCCACTAGCTGCTCCACCAGCCTAATCTTATAGTTTACACTTATTAATAAATACAATTGATAATTAAATTGCAGTTTCAGTTATGCCTATGTTTTCCTCCTAGTTCCTTCTTTACCATATTTCATGGCTTTACTACTTTTATATTTCCTCTGTGGACTTGAGAATAATACTGCTTATTATTAATATTATAGTACAGACTTCAATGTATGTCTATAAAATCTTATTTATTTGCGAGGTGTAAATTTATAATTCAGCTTTGTTTTGCTCTACATATTTTTTATCTTTTGTGAACTTTTAAGCTGTGTTGTTAGAAATACAATTTTATAATCTCAGTTTTAAAAGATATATTCTATTTTTGTGTTTATGTGTCTGTGTGTGGGTTGTATGCATATGAGCGCAGGTGCCTACAGAGGTCAGAAAGGAGTGTCAGATGCCCTGGAGCTGGAGTTACAGGCAGCTCTGAGCCATCTGATATGGGTGCTGGGAACTGAGCTCAGGTCCTCTGCAAGGGCAGCAAGTGCTCTTCTCTTAACTGCTGAGCCATCTCTCCAGCCCCTCTTGCATTTTTTGTCACTCTGAAGAATTTTTGTCATTAAATGCAGTCTGTCTGTTGTTTGTTTGTGTGTGTGTGTGTCTGCTTTTGAGACAGGTCTATGCTGTGCAACCAAGCCTGGTCTACAACTATGCACATCCAGATGGTCTTGAACTTTGATCAATCCTCCTGACTCTACTTCCTGGGTTCTGCCATTACAGGTGTGCAACACCACACTCCAATTTGTCTTAAAATCAATTTTATTTGCTATTTTACTGTCAGATTTTTTTTTGGTAATATTTCTTTTTCCATCTCCTCATGATTTTGTTCAATGCATACTGTTTCACTATTGCTTCATATTGAGTCTTTTGGATGGCTATATTAATAACTAATTTTAGATTCAGCTTCACAATTATTGACTTAATCGTGTTTCCAGAGCTTTCCCTATTTTTGACTTCCAGTTGCTTGTTTTCATGTTTTATGGTTGTTGCTCCTTTTTAACATTCTGGGATTCTCTGAGCTTGGTCTGAGACTTTCCTTCCGGACGCCTAGAAGCTAATCTCTTGCTTGCCTGTGCTGTTCTTTAAGTGTTTGATTCACAGGTGCCACTGAATCTGAAATCAATCTTTGCTCTGTGATCCCCACAGGGACTGGATCTAAACCACTCTAACCTTCAGAGCAGACACAAGTGCAGTTCCGGTGTCACCACTGCGTTTTCCTAGCTTTCCTTGTTTACTCTGACTGTCTGGACTACAGACTCATCAGGGACCTGAGTCCCGCCCTCGGTTCAGGCCTCAGACTCTCAGCATTCTCGTTCAGCTACTGTGGCTGCAGGCCATCAAGTTCTCCCAGCTTCAACTCAAGAATGTGCTCAGTGTTCTCTTATCTTAAAAGATTGCTCAAATAAGTGTAAATTCCAAACTGATATCACCTAATTTTGTTATTGAAATATGTATATATGTTTTCTACCTCCCCTTTTAGTATTTTTATCAATTATTCTTCACCATCATCATTAGTGTGCATGTGTGTCTGCTGTGATGCCCATGTGGAGGTCAGAGGACAACTTTGGAAATACAGTGAGTGTGTTCTTCCAGCATGATCCCAGGAACTGAACTCAGTCAGAAAGGGTTGGCAGCAAGTGTCTTTACCCACAGCACCATCTTCCCTCTCTACTCAGCATTGCTATGGGTGCAACTTTCTAGTCATGACTGACATTCTCAGAATCTTATATGGTTTGGAGCTTTGAAGCTCTACCCCAAAGGTTCTAATAACTTATGTGCATCTTACTGTCTGGAAAATCCTCAGCCTTTTTCTTTTCCTGCATGTCTTCCCTAATCCTCCTCAGCTTTTCACCCCTCATCTGAAGTTATGTGTGATTTACCATGTGAACTTATTTTTCTATTGTTGATATTCAGGCAATCACCTATCTTTAATTTCTCCTACTTCTGCCTGAAAATATCTGAGACTGTCTTGTACACTTTTTTGAATTAAAGATGTCTTAGGTACTGAGTATTTGCTAATGCTTGTCTGTGCATAGCTCTGTCAGCTGGTTCTCTTATTATGCCTCGTTTCCCATGGGTTGCGGTGACCATTATGATCCCGAGTTTGCTAAGACTTCACTTTGTGGTCTCTGTGATGTCTCTTTAGAGCATATCATCCTCTGAAGATCTGAGTTTGTTACTGTGGACACCAGAGTTATCCACTACATCAACACCACTTTAAAGTAATTCTTGGGGCAGGGTGTGGAACCTTTAATCCTAACACCTGGGAGGCAGAGGCAGGCAGATTTCTGTGAGTTCTAGGCCAGCCTGGTCTATATATAGCCAGTTCCAGACCAGCCAGAGCTACACAATGAAAGCCTGTCTCCAAAACAACAATAACAACAAGCAGCAACAAAAAACTAAACAAAAATTCTTGGTAGTAATGCTCCTTAAAACATACAGGAAAAGTGACCTCAAACTCAACTTCCTTACGGCTAGTTGGTGATCATATATTTCAGGATTGGATATTTCAAGTTTTCTCCTGAGATGGATCAAGGAGTAACAGAGATGAGTATTGTACATGGGTTCTTCCTTGAAACAGATGGAATCAAATTTTATTACAACTGGTAGAAATTTGGGGGCTGCTTATGTATACTATCATATCATCTGCAAAAAAGGATAATTTGACTTCTTTGTTTCCAATCTGTATCCCCTTGATTTCCTTTAGGTGTCTTATTGCTCTAGCAAGAACTTCAAGTACTATGTTGAAGAGATATGGCACAGTGGGCATCCTTGCCTTGTCCCTGAGTTTAGAGGAAATGCATTAAGTTTCTTTCCACTTAATTTGATTCTGGTTACTGGCTTGCTGTATATCATCTTTAACTAGAGAAGCTCATCCTGAGTGAGCTAATCCAGACTCAGAAGGATGCACATGGCATCTATTCACTTATAGTCGGATTTTAGCCATATAGTACAGGATATCTATACTACAACCAATGTACCAAAGGGAGCAGGAACATAGACTTTGTTACCTGTCAATGAGACACTTTGCCCTAGTGGTGCTGCCTTGTAGGTCCCCAGTGTATGAGGAGGCTCTTGGCCCTCATATGACTGTTGAACTTGGGCGGGAGACTGCTATGTAGGGACACTCCACTCCAGAGGAGTGGGATGGAAGGGATAGGGGGTAGAGGGTGGGAGGGTGGAACTGGGAGGGGTAGAAAGAAAGTACTGTGATGGAGATGTAACCTGAAGTAATAAACAAAAAAAGAGCATAATCAAAAAAATTATTACAACTGGAGATTTAAATATTTGGTATCCTGGATAGCACAGGGATATGTGCTCTAACTCCCTGCCATCTGTGACACTAAGGCTGATCCCATCTTCCTCAGACTAAGTGCTTCCTATGATGTGTAAGAGCAATATCCCTCTTAGGGCAGGTGCTGGCCTCTGTGGCCTCTTGAACTTGAGAGCTATTTATTATCATAGATTATCATAGCACATGTTCTAAAAGATGTGTTTATGTGTTCATCTTTAGTAAGAGGAAGAAGTAGTTTTTTTTTTCTTTTTAGGAAACACATCTCACTGTATTTTTCCATCTTTTTTTTTAGAAAATTTTATTGACTCGCATGTAGGTCTGCACCTAGAATATTACATTTTGACATTGTTTACTGTCATGTGTAGTTGGAAGTAACCTGGTACTACAAATTAAAAGCTAGGACACAGTGAAGAATCTCCCACCATCCTTTCAAGAGTGAGATTTTTTTCCTTCTTTGATGTTTTCTTGTTTGTGAGATTCTGAGAGGATTGTATATGCACTTGCTGGGATTCGATTTGACCCAGAGCAGTTTTGATGCCACTTTGGAGAAGAACAAAGCTCAATTAGTAAGGCCCTTCTACTTGAAGGTTGAAATTGAGTATTGGGACGGAATTCCCTGGCTTCAGATAAGTAGCAAAATAAGAAAAAGGAACTCACCGTTTTCAAGGCAAATAAAGAGACACAAAAAGTAAATGGTGAAAGTTCCCAGATGCAAACTCTGAGTTTAAATTGGTGACAGCAGAAACCTTTATTAAGAATGTAAGAGGCCAGAGATGATTCAGTGATCAAAAGCACTTTTGCAGAGGACCTGAGTTAGGACCCTGTTCCTCAGGATTGGCTTGCTTACAACTCCTCTAACTCAAGCTGCAGGGGATCTGCTGCCCCCTTCAGGCCTCCCCAACACCTGTACTCACATGTGCATGCCCCACACATACACATAATTAAAAGCAAAGTAAGTGTTAAAATAGTAATTTAAAAAAGGATCCATTTGTGTTATTTTAAAGTTGTAAATGGTTTCTTATTGTTAAAAAATCACAAAAAATATTTGATAATATTTTAAGTTTTAAGGTTAAATATACAAGATACTACTCGGGGACTGTGTTGACTCTACTTCTATCTAAAGGCTGCATTTATTTTAAAGAGGAAAATTACAACTCACAATGATAACTTATCTGTGAGGGGTGGTGTCTATATATTTAATATAAAAGAATGTAAGGAAAGTTATCAAAAATGTTGAAGCTAAACACTATGGCCCTCCAACTGTTCACAACTCCAGTCTGTGTCCCTCATGATACAGTTACATGTGTGGCTTGGAGATGGAATGAGTAGGTTTTCCTCACATCTGTTACTTAGTCCTTAACGTTCAGTCAAATCTGCTGCTTCCCACTCAACTCAAACAGCTTGCCAATCTTCCCTGGTGTGTTGCATAGCAACTGCCACTCAGCCTCACCTGCAAAAGGTCAGCCCAACAGTTTTCATGTTCTTCTGAAATATTTTTTTCAACTCTTGAAATAAGCAAGCCAGCTGGTAGCATTCTAAATAGAACTTCTCCGATCCACTTCTTAAGTGCTACACAGTTGTCTTCCCGGCCATTGCAAACGAGCTGTCAGAGACGTCCTCTGCACCGGAACTGGGGTGTGAATGAGAGGTTCACCCCTGCCGGTCATTGGTCAGTGATGACAATGATCTCTCTTCACCTTTCTTGACCTCCGCATGGTCATCTGAGGATGCAGTAGTTAAATGAACGGCTGATTTTGGTAGCTGTCATCCAGGCAATCATGCTTGCGACAGGCATTCTTCTGCACTTCTCCGTGGCTTCCTGTGTGTCACGTAGCGTCAACGCTCCTCATACTGTATTCGGTATAATGGAGGCTTCTGGAGGACATTCGAAGGGGAGCCCCAACTATACACAAATCTCAAACTTCAACAAAGAGTGTATAGTGTGTGTGCTTTCCATGCAGGGGATGTAAAGGCCGGACTGGTGAAACCTCCCCGGCAGTGTTACGGCGGTAAGGTGCACATGTTGTGATATGAGTCTGAAATGAGACTCCTGAGTTTGAATACTTTGGCTCCAGCTGATGGTGCCATTTTGGGAGCTTATGCAGCCTTTGAGAAGTAGGAACTAAATGGCAGAAATGGGACATTTGAAGTGGGTCTTGAGAGTTATAGCCTGGGATTGCTTTGAATCCTGTTCTCTCTAGTTCCTCATCAGCCAAACTGTGTGGAGCAGTTGATCCTGCTGCTGTATATGGGACCCTCCCAGGCACACTATACCTTCACTGCCATGCCAGACTGAAACTCTGAACCAAAATGAGCCTCCGTGCCTTTGCTTGCTTCCCTCAACCATTTGAGACCAGTGATACAAAAAGCAGCTCACACACTGAGGTTGGAAGTTCAAGTTTATAAAGGACTGCGGGTGCTCCTTGAATCTCCCCTACCTTATTTCCCAGGAGTTCCTACTAAAGTCACACAGTGAAGGACCCGCCACTTCCCCACATTTCTGATGTCTGATGGGAACTGGAAACTCTGTCCATAGTCCTGGGTGCCTGCTGCATCCTGAAGGGTCAAGAGTATGTGACTCATATTCAACCTCAGGGAACCAAAAAGATGGAGGCAGTGTCCGTTGTGGGCTTGGAGACGAAAATTATGGTGTCAGCAACTGGGAAGGGGTAGGCACAGATGAATGAGATCTAGTGTTCCTCTGGTACCAATATTTTCCACATTCCAAAATTGAGACTCAACGCCTGTCTGTCAGGCCCAGAAATGAACACAATGAGAGAAGAGGTAGCTAGTCTCTGTGCAGTAGTTTTCAGTGAAGCTGATGACATGACATTCAGGCAATTTTCCATTGCCAGGTTGTAGCTCTGGCTGACAAGAGGGAAAGATTATTTTATCTAAATCCCTTCTTCTGCCCTTTGTGCTATAAGCTCAGGTGTTGTCTGAGAAACAGAGCTGACTGAAAGGAGACAGTATTTCGGGCAGGGAGTCATGTTGAAGGAGACCCACTGCTTCTCCCATAGTAGTTCCTTGAAAACAGTCTTCCTATCTTTTTGTGTCTCATGTGATTATCCTAGAAAATTGGTTTTATTCCCTTAAGGGAGGGTCCCTTAACCTCCAGCTGCAGGTGGACTGTCAATGTTCCAAATCTTTATATTATTTGCAGAGATTACTAATATGTCATCTTTCTCTTGATATGAATTCTTTAGAAACATACAGCTTTCTTACAAGCGAGTTCTTGGGATGATGTCTTAAACAGCTTCCCCAAGAAAAAGAAGTGACCAGATGACTAGTTGATGATTTCAAAACAGCCCTAGTTAATAAATGAGGATAATTTTAAAGCATACAGACTCTATAGCTATTCTAAATATTAGCAATTTATATTTTCAACAGTAAAATATGTGTTTTACCTTTTCTTGCAGCTGAGTTAGGAAACAATAGTTGCATATTTTGTGTTCATGTAACAGAATGAACTCTTGGGAAGTATGCTTCAACATAAGCAAGTGGCAGTCTGTGCAAAGACTATACAGAGGTGGTGCTCTCTTAGGATCCACCCTTGACTTTGAAAAGACTAAAGGTATACCCAATTATCAGCCTGAAGTTATAACTGCCTTACTCGAGCTTCCATCCCCATCAAGCTTACTCACATATATGTATTTTAATGGTGGAAGAGCCCCTGGTGTGATTACACTAGGGTATTGGTGTGTTCCCAAGTGCGTATGTGTACTCCAGAGTGTTGTTCCCCACATATTTCCCATCTTTACTGTTCTACCTATCTATCACTTATTTATCCATCTCTGTTTATTTATAAGACAGGGTCTGTCAATGCCCTGGAAGTCAGCTAGGCTGATTACTCAGTAAGTCCCAGGGTCCTACTCTCTCTGGACCCTCAGCATGGGGATTATGCATATACTCTACCATAGCCTGCTCTCTGAAAACAAAGTCTATGTCTCAAACTCAGATCCTTACGCTTGTGATGCGAGCAGAACATTTTACCAATCGAGCTATCTTCCCATCAAGGTTTTGAGTACTTCTATTTAAGCTTGTAACAAAGTGTTTCTAATAAATGTCTTGTTCATTGCATATTCATTGAGTATATTAACATGAACAAATGCAATTTCATTTTTAATTCTATGATTTGGTTAGTTTGTGGGGCTTAAAAGCCACCTGTATAATAAAAAGTAACTCTGTATTTTCTGTAAGTGCAAATTATTTTGACAAGAGTCTGAATAGGATATGGATCATTTGGGGGAAAAACATTTACTAGTTTTACAGAAGACACTGTGAGTATTTATGTAGTACCACATGGCTTTAATACATATGTGCATTGTGTAATACTGAAAGAGGGTCAAGCATTTGAAGTGTATACTTTGCTTTTCAAGTAAAAAAAAAGCTGACTACAAGACACCTAGTCTCAGTAAACATTAAAGTATATTTTTTCATTCAGGAACAACAGGTATCATTTAATTTATGAGTCATAGTGGGTATCCCTGCCTCAGAAGCTAATTGACACTTTGACCCCAGTTAGGAATTCATGATGTGAAATGAATTTAGTAGAAATAAACACATCTTAACATTGTGACCTTATAATATTATCATTTTGAGACCGTGGTAGCTCCTGCTGAGAAATTATCTAGGCAAATAAATTGTTGCTGTAGATAGCATACTTTCTGTTTGCCAAATGCAATCTAATTTTATGTCACCAGAAGGCTAGCAATAAATCCATAGCCCAAATATCACTGGTGACAAACACATTGCCTAATTAGTTGTGACCCTGTCCTTACAAAAAAAGTGAATTCAGTGTGGCCAAAGCCATTTTAACATGGTGTCTTTTCCTTGTTCTATAAGAAGGGAGGCTTGGTTCTTTAAATTGCCTTTCCTTGCCTTCTGGAACATGTATTGTCAGTCAGAACGTAAGTACAGATGTAAATCACTCCAACTATGCATTGCTAGATTAAGAACAGTAAACATAGCAGTTAGTAAATTAACCTCTCATAGTGTAGGCAAACACATACGAATTTCAAATCCCTAGAAAGAGCCTTCCTATTAGAAGAATCTCTTTAAAAGTCATGATGCCTCCTCCACGCTGTGCAGTTGCCAAGAAACTACTCAAAAGGGAGAGAACTTGGCTCCCTCTGAAGGTTGAGGACCCAGCCCTGATTCCTCACAAGACACATAGAGATCACCTCAGTCTTTATCCATTGAGTAAGTGGAGTCAAAATATCCTCATTGCTAATCTCTGGAGTAAGGTGACTAAGGGGTGATCATGTGAATGGAAGCTAAATACATGTGGTGGGTTGTATCTGTCTTTCAGTAAGAACAACTGCCCAGACAGACAGTGCCATGTTCTGATGCTCCTGACCATTAAAATCTACCATGGCCTCGAGCGCTGCCTGCCCTGGTGACCCTGATTGGTCAGTGTGCTCTGCTCATCTCTCTCCACATGAGTCATCTTGCCACCAACTCCTTAAGCCAAAAAGTACACTTGGTTGTCAATAAACAAAAGTTGTTTCCACTGTTCTAATAAAAAGGACAGAAAATACTGAATCTCAGGACTTCAAATCTCAAAATAGTGTTTGCTACAGGTTCAATGTGATCCTGCAGCTCCAGAACGTAAGATTCGTGTCCATTCTCCCTGACTTATTTTCATCTCTGCTGTCTTCATCTTTTTTTTTAAATAATGTGTATTTATTACATCAAGTTACATCTCCATCATAGTGCCCTCTTTCCACCCCTCCTGGTTCCACCCTCTCACCCTCTCCTCCCTCTCCCAACCATCCCACTCCTCTGATGTGGAGTGTCCCTACAAATTAGCCCCTCTTAGTTACACTGGAGGCCTACATGGTAGCACCTCTAGGGAAAATTTTCCCATTGATAGGTAACAAAGTCTATGTTCCTGATCTTTTTGGTGTGTTGGTTGTAGGATAGTTGTCCTGTACTATATGGCTAAAATCCAATTATAAGTGAGTAGATGCCATGTGCATCTTTCTAAGTCTGGGTTAGCTCACTCAGGATGATCTTTTCTACTTCCATCCATTTAGCTGTGAATTGCATGATTTCCTTGTTTCTGATAGCTGAGTAGTATTCCATTGTGTAAATGTACCACAATTTTTTATCCATTCCTCAGTTGAGGGACATCTGGGTTGTTTCCAGTTTCTAGCAATTACAAATAAGGCTGCTATAAACATAGATGAGGATATGTCCTTGTGCTGTCTTTATCTTAAATCTAAGTTCCTAATAGTTATATGTGTACAATCTACCAGCTTAGGAACTCCTAATAGATAGCTCCAAATTCTATGTTTAAAGATCATTGCCTCTATATGGCTTGATCAAATGGCTTTAAAATGCTAACCAAAGCACACAGAAGGATACCATGATAATTAAAATAATCATACAAAGGTAAAATGGATTCAGAGGAAGCAACACAACTACAATGTAGAAGAAATCCGATCTGCAGCTGTCATTTTTCACTGTGAGCCTCATGGATGAACTACATTTTCCAGCATCCTTTGCAATTGGATGTGGTCCTGTGACTTAGCTGCAGCTAATGGAATATGTGTCACATGTCATCATAACTGTTATGTCTGATCTACATGGCCCTCTTCTGCATACTCTCAGTCTCATTGTTCCAGTCAGAGCATCCAGTTAAATGTAAGCAGCCTCTGGCAGGCCCAATGCCCCAGGTAGGCAAAATTCTCAACCTTTCTCCCTTTCCTGCCCATACACCATTTTAATGAGAAATAAATACAAAGTAGAATCTACTGTAATGAACTATTGTAATGTCAAGATTGTACTGTTTTACCAACTACTGTCACCTCCTACAGTCTTCATATATATAATATATCTGTTCATATAGCTAATCAGCTTCCTAATTCAATCATATAATTCTGAAAACCATCACAAAATATTGTATCTTCTGATGTCAGACATAGCAACTTATCAATTGTCATTTCAATTCTGCATTTTTTAATGTTATAAAACACCTTTGCCTCCCATAGAGGTACAGAGATTTTCTTCTATATTTTCTTGTAGAGTTTTTATGCCTTCGGATTTTACATTTGGAATGAACTTTTGTGTATGATGTGACGAAAAGGTCAGAGCTCATTATTTTCTCTGGGGAATACATTGGGTGGCCCAACACCACAGTTTCCAAAAGAATTTTATTCCTCAGTTAAATTGATTTGACACCTCTGTCAACACTGAGGCAATCAAGTATGTTTGATTCAATGTCTGCCTATGATTTCTGTCCCACTCATTTATCATTGTACCCAAACAAATTATTTTAATTATCATTGCTTGATAGTAAGTCATTAAATTATATGTAAGGTTAGAATCCCAACTTTCCTATTTAAAGAATATTATTTTGCTATTTTTGATTATTTCTACTTTCAAATAATATTTAAGAATCTTTTTTGGACTATATTATACACCAAGTTCATTTTGCATATTTTGACCCTAATATCAGATATTTCTTCCTCTTTCCTTTTACTGTTTCATGATAATAGAAATTAAGATCTGGGTATTAGGTGTCAACATGATCAGTTTGCACAGAAAGAGAATGTATGCATATTCTAATGCATGTATGCACAGGGAGCTGTACTCCATCTAAGATTTAATATGCATGTAATATTGATATAAATATGTGCCCAACTATAAACTAATCCAACCATGAGTTTAGATGGCCTCCTTCATTGTAAGTCACTGATTCACTGAACATTCTTTCTCTTGCTCATCTGTAACTTCCCACTCTGACGCTGAAGATGTGCCATCCACCATGTGCCATCTCTAAAACACATGTTCAATTCCAGCTTATGTACAAAGTAGTATGCTACTCACTAACTCATGCTCTCTGCTAGACAACACCCCAGCCTTCTCCTTCAGTCTTACAGACATAATTCATTTTCAAGAGACATGAGGCAATGTCCCCTCCCTCTAATGAATGATTCACTTCACACATTAATAACCCACTTAGATAATTTTGTCTATCTCAACATCCATCCTGAGATCTCTTGACCTAAGTTATTCTGTAATTTTCATGCAGTAAGGTTTACTCTTTGTACCTTAAAGTTCTATGGGTTTTGACAGATTCATGATGGCATGTAATTATTATTGTAGCATTGCACTATATATAACATCTCTCTATCTCTTCTATCCCTATCTCTTTCTTTGTATTTATATCATCTATATATAATATATAATATTATATGTATATGTTTTCCATCATTGTAATTTTCTCTTTTCATGAATGTTAGAAATTGACATCATAAGATGTCTAATCTTTCAGAGTAAACTTCTATCACTAACCAATATCTTTTTCAGATTAATACCTATTAAATACCTAGTTTTTCCTTCTGATTTTGAATATTTCTTACTTCTTTTTTCATCAGACTAGCTTTCAATGTATTGAGTGTGATACATGTATGTGACATATTTGAGGGAGACGCTTGCCCTACCCTGACTTTAGTCGTCATTCTGAACTAGTGCAGTCATGTTGTCACCCATATTTAAGAGGTAAACATATTAGGTTTTTCCAAAACTTATTATTTGTGTGTGTGTGTGATGAGTTCATGGGTGTATATATATATATACACCCATTGTGTATATGGAGGTCAGAGGAGTTGTGGGAGTTGGTTCTCCTCTTCCACCATGTGAATCCTGGGGATCGAACTCAAGCCTTCAGGCTTAACAGCAAACGCATTAATCTACTGAGCACTGCTTCCTTGAAGCTACTGTTTAGAATAATGCATTTTCTTTGTCTCCTTTTGGGGTGTGTGTGTTGGGATGTTCAATACCATCCTATGCTGAGTCTCTGCTTATTTCTCCTCTGTTATTTTGAGGCAGATTGGAGGAAGCTGAAACTTTCTGGGGAAATCATCTAGAAGTTGAGCATGGTTAAGCACCACAAGGAGCCTGTGTTAAGGGCCGCCGAGAACACCCATGTCAGGTTTAGTCAATGATGTGAGCACTCCCTTAGTTCCTTTTCTCTCTAAATGACTTGAGCCATTATCAGAACGCCCCTCAACTGCCTGAGCAGCAGGCGCCCCAATCCTTTCTGTGTCTGGTTGCATCAGGAGGAAGCCAAGCAGCCCTGCTTTTGATGACATTCAAGATGGACATTCTGAAGGCTGATGTTTGTAATCTCTTCATCTGCTGCCTTGAGCATGGGAGCTGAAGCTGTGCTGGAGACCATGGGTTCCGCTCCACAGAGCTCTGCTTTAGTCATGGTTGCTTCAGAAAATACATCCACACAGGCTTCACCTCCACAAGCTCTGGTGAACTCTAGGTGGCCCTGTCTGCCCACAGCTCTTCTCAATCAGGCCAGGGGAGGTTGCTTTTTCTGGTGATTTAGCGGAAGTGTTGGTTGTTATGTGTGCAGAGCAAAGCCTGATATTGGTCTTTAGACAAGACTTACCATTGGTATGATTGGAAACTGTGCTGTGATTGGTATAAATTATGAGCCAACATTTGTATAGCATATCCATGCCATTCTTGTCTTCTGGCTATGTAATCAGGGTACCAAAGGCCTTTTGGTATGACTGGAGGTCCCTATCTGCTTGCATCCCTGTGTAGTTGCAATGTTAAGCCTAATAATGTTTTCCTCAAATGGTCTTTAGTGCTTGTGATTTCTATTATGGTATGGAAGCTGAAATCCCTACATACAGAGCAGGCCAGGGTCATGGCTGTGACTGGTGACAGCAGCAGCAGCAGAGACCGGGGACCAAAGAGGTCCAGAGAGCCACCAAACAGCGAACCCAGTATTCAGACCTCTGAGTGGTCACCCAGTGAGTTTGCTGAAAGGTTCCAGAAAGCAACTGGAAGCAAAACAAAAAGAAATACGAAAAACTTCCAGGGTGTCTGTGTGGAAGGACTTGAGAGTAAGAGATGACAGGGAGCGGAAGGACGGTGAAGGGGAGAAATTAGAGGCGAAGTCAGGAAATGAAACCACAAGGATTGTGGGCCCCACCTTCAAGGAGAGTTTGAGAGCAGTGTTGCTTTAAAGAGGACAGATCCCAATGCCTAGCGCTCAGGAGCTGTAACGCAAGCTGCTAGTTGTGCACTCTGAGTACTAGTCTCTCCTTTAGCTTTCAGATCAATAAGCCTGGGGTTCTAAAAGCTTGGAGTCCTAGGTTCTCTATAGCTGAGGATTAGAGCTATTCCCTGGGGTTTGGGAACTCAGTCTGCTGGACTCTGGATCTCAGGGTCGCCAGCACTAAGAAAGCTGCCCCTTGCTTTCTGTCAATATAGAACACACAAAATCTCAACCAGCCACCCAAGGATTTTCTAACATTTGCACTGCTAAACTTCCCTTCTGTGTTCAGGACCCTAATTCTCTCCTGGACCAAATCTGCTGAGGTCCATTTAAGGAAAGTTTCATTTTTATTATAGTTTTAGAACTAAGTATTGCCTTTTCTTCCTTCTCATGGCTTCCACTTCTTTGTCATAACTTCTCACTTAGCCACTTCCTGTTGTCATATCCCACTTTGGTGATTTCAATATACTCTCCTGAATTCTTGGAGCACATTTATAGCATGTGAGTTTATATTGACATATGTGTCTGTTTAATTCAGCATGTGGTCCCATGTAGACTCAGCATATGTTGCTCTGGTGTCCCAGAATATGGGAGCTTCTTTTCTGTACCCTCTGTGTGTCCTAATAGTGTTTGGTTTTAGTACACAGATTGCATACAGCACACACACATACAAAATTGAGCACAATACATACGATTGCACACAACACATACAAATTGCACACAACACACAAATTGCAATCAGTACATGCACAAATTGAATACAACACACACAAACACAAACTGCATACACAACACACAAACACAGAAATAATATACAAATAATAGACACGCAAATTGTGCAACATACATGCAAATTGTATATAACACACAGAAATTGCACAGAACACACACATAGGAATTGCAAACAACACACACACATATTGCACACAACCACACAGAATTACACACAATAGACACACAAATTACAAGCAACACACACACAAATTGCACACAACATACATGCACATACAAATTGCACACAGTCTTACTAATTCTGTTTCATTCCTCCCAAATTTTGTCAATGCCTGATTGTGTAGGTAGCAAGTTTAGTAATAATGAGCTTTGGGATCTATCACGGGCATCACAGGCCTCTATATTGATGGTTCTCAACCTGTGGGTTGTGACTCCTTTGGCAAATCTCTATCTACAAAAATATTTACATTACAATTCTTAACAGTAACAAAATTACAGTTACTCATATTTCTTCTCTAGTCACTCAACTTTGTGTCCAGTTTTTTTTTTAATCCGTTAAGTCCAATTTGCTCTTTCCATGGTTTTTGGATGTGTGGCTGGTGTAGTCTATCAACCAGGGGCCACACTCTCAAAGTAAAGTAACTCTTCTTCTCCTAGCAGCTACTAATTGCCAGGACCTTCTGCACCAAGGGTGGGACTTCACGCTCACCTTCCCTCTCCATGTTGGGATTTGGCCAACCTTGGGCTTTTACAAGCTGTCACAAGCACTGTGAGTTCATATGTACAGCGTTTCTGCTGTGTCCAGAAGACAGCTTCCTTGTAGCCAGCCTCTCCCCCTTAAACTCTTCACTCCCTGTCTTCCACAATGATCCCTGGACCTTGGAATAAGGAGTGTGATAGAGATGTTCCATTTAGTGCCAGAATGTGGTTGCTCATTCTCTGCACCTTGACCACTTGTGGGTCTCAGCATAATTTTAAAGAGTAAGCAGAGTAAGTATATTGTAAAAAAAAAAAAAAGATGAAATGAATAGTAAATACATAAACCAGCACCATAGCCATTTATTATGTTTAAGTGTCATGCACCATGCATAATGGAGTGTGCTATACTTCATGCACTTGGAAACACTGAAGGTTTATTTACATCAGCATCCCAAACATCATGGGATCAATGAATCCTGTTTAGAGTTAGGAGAGCTGCAGTGTCCCCACTTGATCAGAATTTTGCAGGTGTATCATAATCTTAGGGATGCCCCAGCTTTCTATGGTGCATCATTGAGAAAACTGTTGTTACACCTAGTCCAGCTGTGTTTGTCATTCAGATAGATATATATTAGTTTTAACTTTATGCAAGTTTTGTCATCTTAATTTTTATAAGAAAGTTTGTCAGTACTAAATCTAAAACATCTACAAATATTCAACCAAATAGAGATGCATACTTTTATATATAGACATATATGTATATGAATATATATATGAGCTAGAGAGATGGCTTGGAGGTTAAGAAAACTTTCAGAGGACCCAGATTTGGTTCCTAGCACCCATATTTGGCAACTTACAACTTCATGTAACTTCAGCTCCAGTGAAACTGATGCCCTCTCTTCTGGTCTCCGAGGGAACTTGCATATGTATGGTACACACATACAGACAGACAACAGACCAACAGACAGATAGACAGACACACACACGCACAAATATACATCAAAATACATCTGCAAAAAGAAAGAATTTATGCCTACATATAAAAGTATGCAACTCTATTTGATTGACTCTTTGTAGATGTTTTAGATTTAATACTGACAAATTTTCTTAACTGCTAGTCTTTCATTGCTAAGAAGAGTGTTAAATTAACAAACACAACCCTGGGTCATGGCACTTGTCAGGTATTCCTGTGTGGGAATTTACCCCAACTCTAGCAGCATAAAACAAATTGTGAGTCAGAAACTAGAAGCAATGTGGTTGGTGGTCTTGATGGCTGATCCTCTGACCACCAGTAGCTTCAGCGATAGAGTCAGATTTATTCTACTTAAAATGTTTTCAGGTTCTATTATTATTACCATGCTAACAGACATCGTTGCTTCTTTCTCTTTTAGGTTTTGACTGTGTTCCATAACACAGTAATAGCAATGTCTCAGATTGCTGTGTTTTTTTGACGGCTTTTTTTTTTGTTTCATTCCATTTTTCTCTATTAGTAATCCTGTAGCTATGTAAGTGTGTGTGTGTTCAGTTCTCTTGGATGTATGCATGGGGTGATTTGAATTGCTGGATTGTATTTCAACTATGATCAACTTTTTTTTTTAGTAATATTATTTGTTTCTATGACTTAATTTGTTGACATTTTCAAATCATTCAAGTTTCTGAGAGATTAAAATAATTAGTAAAATTAGGAAAGTTCTGATTTGAGAAAGCAAATACTTGCTCTTTTACCTATAGTTTATTTCTCTAGTTTAGTTAGTAAATGAACAAGAGACAGAGCTGGAAAGAAAAATTTTAAAACTGATTAAACAACCTTGTGATTTACAAAATCTGTGTACTCGAAGACAGAAAAGAGAATTCATATCACACAGACCCCACTCTCAAATCTGTTTCTGAAAATAAGAGTTAAATGGCTCATTTTACATCTATTTTAAGTAACAGGCACCTTTCTGTCTGGGTGTGTCAACTCAGCCAGAGGCTGTTGTTTGTGACATTGGAGGCAGTAAGCTCTCATTTATAAAGTAAACTGAACTGCTCTCAGAATAAAAAATGAAAGGACCTTGATATTATTGTCCTTCGTTTTGTGACTTCTATGATTTTTCTCATTAAGAATTAGAGAAAAAAATGTTTTTCTTCCCGAAAATCTTTGTTGTTTTTCATCAAGACAACAGACACCTCATTAAACAAACCATAAGAGTACATAAAAAATATAAAAAAAACAATGATTTTTCTATGATGAGCTTTTGCAGCAAGATTTTGTGGTGAGATATTTCATCTTGATTTTGATTCAGAAGAGTTGTGGGTTTTTTGGTTGTTGTTACTTCAAAACTACAGTTTATGTACAAATGTTTGCAGATGTTGGAAGCTTGATTTATTAGAATGGTTTCAGTACAAATCCCTCATGCAATTAAATACCTATTCATGCATTCTTTTCACAATGAAATTCTGTTAACAAATAGCTCTGATATAATAGTATAATGGTTAAGGGAAAACTTGGGTCTAAATGGCTAACAGAAATGAATTGGTGTGATTTTAGAAGAACTAGCAGTTTTATGGGTTTATTTTTTATTGCTATTATTCACTTTGATTAAAAGTGGTATTGTGCACATTGTAAATTTGCAAAAGACAAAAAAGTAGGAAAAACCACACACAGTACTTTAAAACTTGATTCTTTAGACATGATCGTTCTTGATTGGCATGCGTTTCTCCCATAGTCTCCTTAGCCCTATTAATCTTCACATTCAAAATTGTCACTTATAATTGCTTTAATGGTCTTCTCTTTTCATAAATTTTGATGTAAGACAGCATATCATATTGCTTAAGGTTTTGATTGTCTTCCCCAAGTAGCTCTCTTTCAAATTAAAATGGTAAACTTGGGGCTGGAGAGACAGTTCAGCCCTTGACAGCGTTAGCTGCTGTTGCAGGGAAGCTGGGTTCAGTCCCCAGTAGCCATGAGAAGAGACCCACAACTACCTGTAAAAAGAAAAGGGAATCCATATTACTCCCAAGTCCAGAGAGATTTGCTTCCAGGAGACGTGGTGCCCTCTTCTGGGTTCTTAGGGACATTTCATGCATGTCATACACACACACACTCAGGCAGGCACACACATAGATATAAATGAAATGAGTGAGGAAATTTCCTTCTCCCCTTCTCCTCTCTTCCTCCCCATCCATCCTACTTCTCATCCTCCTCCTCCATCCTCGTCCTCCTCCTCTTCCTCCTTTCCCTTCTCTCCTTTTTCTTCTTACTTTTCAATGAAGTTAGCTAGCAAGATAGATCAGCAGGTAAGTGTGCTTGACCCCACGCCTGATGACCTGAGTTTGATTCTAGGAACCTACATGGTGGAAGAAGAGAACCAACTACCACAGTTCTACTGAATCCACATGTGAGCCATGACACTTGTGTATACACACACACATACACACATGCATGCACACATGTGCATCCATAATTAATCTTTTAAAAAAGAAGGTTTAGAAAGACTCTTCACTGCACCTGTCCCAGCTATACCAGGTCCTCATTATTAGGATCAAGCTGACCCTTCCAACTTAGTCTCTGAATAAATAAATTATTTAGTATTTTGCATCAGAAGCCTCAAGTACTATGCTATGTTCTTAATTTAGGAAAATGTTTATCTCATTCCTCAAGAATATTTTTTAGATATTCTTGTCTGCTTTTATTCATGAATTTTTGTTTGTTTCTTTCATCTGTAGTTTTTATGATATGTTTATATGTATTCTACAATCCTAAGTATCTTATAAATTTCAGATTCAATATATGATAAGAAATACTGTGTCTGGCTTGTTGATTATTATTAATGTCCTTTAATTTTATCCAAGTTACTAAAAATAGCAAGTTTTCTTTTATAAGCTTAATTAATATTCCATTGTATGTATATTCTAATTTTTTATCATTTGTCTGTCAATGGACAATTATGCGATTTTCACATCTTGGGTCTAGTGACTAAGACTATAATGATCACAGGCACGCATATGTGCATATATAAGGAATTCATCTAATTGTTTTTGTGTATACACTCAGGAAAGACATTCCTCTATCATTTGATAGTTTGAGCTTTAATTTCTTCTGACACCTCAAATCTTTTTCATTAAAAAAGTTGACAGTTTCAGAAAAATGTTTATGATCTCTTTTATTGTACTTTTAAGCCAATATTTTCCATTGCTTCTCTTTTTCTTTTGTTCATGTGTGGGTAGGATGGGCATGCTATGATGTGAACATGGATGTCAGATGCACATTGGAGGCTGGTCATCACTTTTCAGTTTGTTTGAGATAAGGTATCTTGCTGTTCATTACTGTAGATGTCAGATCACCCGGCCCATGTTCTTCTGGAGATCTTCTTGCCTCTGTCTTCCAGCTCCTTATAGGAGGCCTTGGATTGCAGAAGTGTGTTACCTCATTTGGATCTGAATTTCAGCTTTATCCACTAAGCCATCTTCCTGGCCTCTGTTCCCAGTGGTGTTAGGACACACTTATCCTGAATTTGGTTTTTGTTTTCTTGGACTTCACATTCCTACCATTACTAAATACTTTTACGACACCTTTTGGCCATTTACATATCAATATTGGAAAAAAAATAACTTCTTAGGTTTCTTGTCCATCAGGTTGTTTCTTTTAGCTACTTACCTTCCTTTGTTATGCAGTTGTATGAGTTCTTTATACATTATGGATGCTAACCCTTTACCAGATACATTGTTTTTAATGACTTCCTTCTGAACAAAAACTTGTCTTTTCCTTTTGTTTATTTGGTGTTTTTCCCTTTGCTGTGCAGGGACTTTTCACTGTGATGTAGTCTAACTTGGTTATTTTAGCTTCGTTGCCTGAACTTTCAGTGCTGTAGCCAACAAAGTATCACATAGATAAATATCATGAAATTTCCCTGGTTTTATGAGTTTTGTAGTTTCAGGTTTTACTTATAAAACTTTAATCCATTCTGAACTGATTTTATGCATGATATTAGATAAGGGTCCAATTTCCTTTCAGCATCTGAGGATACAGTTTTCCAAACAACATTGATTGAAGAGACTATCATTTTCCCCTTGTGTCTTCTTGCTGTTCTTGTAAAAGAATGCTCTCCCATGCTTATATCTGCATCTAGAATCTGTGCTTTATCTTACTGGCCTATGTACCTGTTTTACATCTCACAATTATAATTTTCTTCAGTAACGGCAACTTTTTACCATAATTTGAAAGTGGGAAATGTGATGAATACTCTTTCCTTTTCGTTCAGGATATTTTACAGTTCATAATGTTTAGAGTTTTTTTTTTTTTTTTGGCTTTTCGAGACAGGGTTTCTCTATGTAACAGCTCTGGCTGTCCTGGACTCGCTTTGTAGACCAGGCTGGCCTTTGAACTCACAGAGATCCGCCTGCCTCTGCCTCCCAAGTGCTGGGATTAAAGGCGTGCGCCACTACGCCCGGCTTATGTTTAGAGTTTTTATATCTTTATGTGAAAATGCCATTTGGATTTTGATAATATTTTCTAAATCTGCATATAACTTCCAGTGGTAGAGATTGAAACCGAACTTTTAAATTATTATTTAACACTTATTTATTACTAAATTCACTTATAACAAACACCATTAATTTCTTAACTATTAATCCTATAAATTCCTACAACCCCTTTAACCT
>CAJQZJ010032083.1:7302376-7325982 GCA_907164525.1 Lophiomys imhausi
TTAGGTATTCACTAAATCTAACTTATATTAACCTATCAGCCCCTTCAAGAGATCTTCTTAGAATATTAGTTATAGTAATCCATGAACATGTAATGCTTTTCCACTTGTACATATCAGAATTTCTTTCATACATATTTTATAGATTTCAGTGTGTAAGTCTTTCCTTCCTCTGTTATTCAGTTTCATCTTCATTCATGAAGAATTTGTTTCAAAGTTTGCTCATAAATATTTTACTTTTTTGATATAGGAATGAGATCGTATTCTTGAGTTATTTTTGACGGGGGCACATGCATTTAGTGCCTTTTTCCTGCTACTTTACCACATTTATTAGGCTCTTTTGATTAAATTTTTTTGTGGTTTTTGGAGACAGAGAGATAGACCACTAGTTAAGGAGTGTATGCGGTTCTTTCAGGGGACCTGAGTTCAGATCCCACTTACCACCACCCAGTTGTTGCTGCATGGGACTTTAAGCCCTCATCTGGCCCCTGCAGGTACTGCAGTCACATTCACATATCCCCACATAGAGACACATGCACACACACAATTAAAAGAAAAAATACAACTAAAAGGACCCCAGAGAGATAGCTTAAGAGCACTAGTTGCTCTTGCAGAGGACCAAAGTATGGTTCCCAGCCCACACTGTGGCTTACAAACACCTGTAACTACAGTTCCAGTGGATCTAATGCCCTCTTCTGGCCTCCAAAGGTTTCTCTATGCATGTGGTACACATACATAAGCTTAGCCATAAACATACACATTAAATAAATAGATGGTAGATAGATAGATAAATAGATAGATGATAGATAGATAGATGATTGATAGATAGATGATAGATAGATAGATGATTGATAGATAATAGCTGATATTTAAAAAGGAAATATGAGTGTTTTGTGTACAGAGGGTTATGTGTTCTGCAAGCAAGGATAGTGTTGGTTTTCCTCACTTTATAAGTCATATATTTCTTTGTAATGTCTGTTTCATCTTATTCCTACTTGAACTCCCAGTTGCTGAACAATTCTGTGTCTACCTCATCAGAACACAAGGTTTCAAATTTTCTGCATCAACTTTGTTGCTAGCTACAAGCCTTTCAAGTATTTCCTCCATTGCATGGAGGAAACATAGTTTAGACTTTTTATAGAGAGTATATTTTAAGTTATGAATGGATATTTAACTTGGCAAAATGCTTTTTCACATGCATTGAAATGATTGGGTGTTTTATCTTTGGTTTTGTTTATAAGATATATCATGGTAATTAATTTTTACATGCAACCTTAACATGTACCTCAAATATGAATTTCAGATGCTCCGAGGAGCTTGTTGACCTCTCCTTGCATTAGGTTTATCTGTGCTGTATTCAGAACTTTGCAGGAATATCTACTGTACATACCAGACTGAAGTGTTGTCAAGGGAACAATGATGATCGCATAAAATGTATTTGGAAATGCATTCCATGGAAGGATCTTTTCTAATTTGCTTTTATCATTTTTAAACTTAGAATAAGATATTTTCTTAGCTCACCTGTTTCTTTATCTTACTTCCCTAAATGTCTTTTTCTGCTCTCAGTGAAAATGACTGCACTGCTGAAGAATAGTGTGACGTTTGTTCAGAGTTTAAACGAACACAAACAATTAGTTATGCTAATGAGAATTACAGGGAAAGTGCAACTCCATTATGTTCTCATCTGTTTAATGGCAATTTTCGAAATCTAAATATGTTTAAGGGGCATTTACATAGCATGTTTGATTAATTTTAATAGCAATTACCATTAAGTAAAACAATTTTTGAATCTGTTCTACATGCCCTTCCCGGAAGTGTCAGAAGCTCTTCATACACAAAGAGCAAGCAGACTCTGTGCTAGCTGAGAGCCACTCTTTTATTGTCTGATGTGGTGCCCAGATAGGGTCACCCTAAAGCATTTGTTACTTCTGTATGTTCCATCTAAACCCCTCTGGTTTTAATCTTCTCCTTTACATTTTAAACTGTAGTCTGTATTTATCAGACAATGTACTGAAACCAACAATAGTTCTACCATTAATTCCAATCCATAGTGCAGTTGGTTCATTCAGACCATATGTGGGGCAAGTGTGTCACATGTATGAGGCTCTGAGGTAGTTTTCACAGATGGAATGAACTTAGGCTTCAAATACAGAAGTCATTAACACACAACAGGACACCCTCAGTAGGTTATGATGAAAGTATTGTCTTAAATAAAGTAGTTATTCTGGAATCTGAAATTCAGTGAGGGGTTTAAGATATAGTTCATAAGGAAGATGGTGTCCCATGGCTGTGTGGAGGTTAATCAGTTGTAAGGACAATGAGGAGGTGTCAGGAGAAGACCGATTTGAGTGAGAAGTGACCAGCAGGGGCAGATGGCAGAAGACTCATTAGGTGGGAAGCACAGTGACTGAGGCAACAAAGTAGGGCTGTGATGTGATATGTTTCTTGTAGGCTACAGAAGCAAATGGATTCAAGAGAAACTAAAACATGTGAGACTTCCTAGTAATTTTACTGAAGAAAGATGATAGGATAGTGCAACCTAAAAAGAATTTGCAGATTACATAATTCTCATGCACATGTTAAGGGTCTCAGTAGAACCTTGGGGTTTTCTGAATTAGAATTTTGGATCTTAAATTTATCACACATGACAGGAAATCCCAACAATCAGAAAAGCCTGGAGATGATTATTTTCCAAAAGGAATGAAGTCTGTTGTCCACATTGTTTCCTTTTAAAAACTAGACATAATTTTTGCAGTGTATTTATATATATTTCACGTGTGAAGGTTTGGTTTATTCAGAGGACAGAGTGTTAGATCCCCCTGGAGCTGGAGTTACAAGTTATTGTGAGCTTCCTGGTACAGGTCCTGGGAATTGAACTTCAGTTCTCTTTGATATCTGCAAGCATTCTTCAGAACTGAACCCTCTTTCATCCCCCATGTTGTTTCTTGGGTACCTAGAATGATCCATGACAACCATCACTGTAAGGGACAGTGTGAAGGAAGCAGTGTGAACAATGAGAGTGGATTAAATGGTGAAACTGCTCTCTCAGTACCTGATTTTTAACGGTTGTAGAGATCACAAACTGGGTGGTTTTTTTTTTATGACTGTACTGGAAGTGTGTTGCCCATGGAGTTGATTTGATTTAAAGGTGCAGTTGTGGAATTAATTGATCAGTGAGGGTCAGAGTAGATGGGTAGGCATGAGGCTGTCAGTATGTATACAGCAAGAATAGAAGGAATCAACATACATGTAGGGAAATTGGGGATGAACAAATCCTCCTAAACAGCTGGCAAAAAGAGTATGTCAAGTTTAATATTCAGAGTCATCTTAGTTACTTTTATATTGCTGTGATAACAGATCATGACCAAGGCAGATTATAAAAGAAATCATTTAATTTAGGGCTTATGATTTCAGAGAGTTAGAGTCCTTTTTTTGGATTTGAATGAAACCCCCATAGGCTCATAGGGAGTTGCACTATCAGGTACCGCCTTATTGCAGTAGGTGTGGCCTTGGAGTAAGTGTGTCACTTCGGAGGTGGGTTTTGAGGTTTTCAAATGCTCAAGCCAGGGCCAGAATCACTCACTCTTCCTGCTGTCTGTAGATCCAGATGTAGAACTCTCAGCTGCCCTGCCAACACCATGTCTCCCTGCATGCCGCCATTCTTCCTGCCATGATGATAATGGACTAAACCCTTAGACTGTAAGCCAGCTCCAATTAAATGTTTCCTTTATAGGAATTACCATGGTTATGGTGTCTCTTCACAGCAATACAATCCTAACTAAAACAGTGACCATCATGAGGAGGATCATGGCACCAGGCAGGAAGATCTGGTGCTAGAGCAGAAACCAAGCATTTGAAACCTTAAAACCTACTCCCAGTGACACACCTCCAACAAGTCTGCACCATCGAATCCTTTCCCCCAAATTCCACTAACTGGTAGCAAAGTGTTCAAATGTATGAGTCTGTGTGGGGGGGGGGGGCATCCTCATTCAAACAATATCAATAATCAACTCGACTGGGCTTAGAATACCCTAGGGCACACAGTTCCACCAGGTCTGTCTGTGAGGGCTTCTTAAGAGAGGTTAACTGAGGAGGGAAGACCCACCTTGAATGTGGTCTGCACCATCCCATGAGCTTGGAGGCCCAGACTGAAAAAAAAAAAAAAGGGGAAAGTGAGTACCAGTGTTAATCTGCTTACAAATTGCAGATGCAATATGAGCAGCTGCCTCAAGATCACCCGAGTGGCTTCCATGCCATGATAGACCATGATTGAAACTGTGAGCTCTAATAAACCCTTGATCTTTACATATTTTGCCAGATATTTAGTAACAACAATGAGAAAAGTACAAAGAACAAATATCTTCCTATCAAGTAATATGCTTGACAGAAACTTGAGAGCAAAAGGAGACATCAGGTGGCCACCCATGGTGATAACTTCCCAGGGTAGACAGCTTAAGACACTGGATAGACATTTAAGTTCTTTAAATCTAGCAGTAATTTAATTGATTCTTCAGTAGTATAATCAATTGGAAATGGAGTAAGAGTCTTTGTTGCATAAAGTGTGCTATGAAATAGGTAGCTTTCTATTAAAGATGACGTGTAATTGACAGCTAATTAATACTATAGGTATTTTCAACAGAGTTCACATTTCACAAATTCTTATATTTAATCTTTATGATGGTTCATGAGTATTAGAAATATTCTGTATTTTTTTATTTAACTAATTGATCAAAATGGTCTAAAGAAATAGATTGTATTTGGCACATAGGTTCCATTTCTTGCCAAAGTTGTCGCCCAGGGCCAAAGGATGTTAGCTCACTTCCTCTATGTGCTGCCTCCCAGCCATTCATCATGGTGAATCTGTGGGTAATGGGGTGTGCAGTACCCTCACGTGTAAGAACCCAAGGATTTAAAACCTGTCACAGAAAGTTCTATGGCTGGTGAGTCCACAAGTGACCACCAGTTCCACTGTGTCAGCATTCTGAGCAATTAAAACTACTGTGCAGACTTCAACCATCTGCCTCCTCATGACAATGAGTGTCTTAAGAATCGGCTTCAGGTGATCTGAGATCAGAGAGAGACAGAGAGAGAGAGAGAGAGAGAGAGAGAGAGAGAGGAAAAGGGAAAGAGAAGCTATTTCAATGATTCTATAGTATGATTTTACTTTGATAGACTGGGTTTAGTATTTCCCTAGAGTCAACCAAAAATGATTGTTTTAGTGAGCTGTTTATTTACAGTTTGGATGTTTTATCTATTCTGTGGAGTGCTAGTTTAGCAATGAAAGAAGCATTGCACACATTTTAAAAACACTAAAGAATACATAATAACATTCCTTTCTACTGGTTTATTTTTTGTGCCTCGTTCCCTCTATTTCTTGTCCCCATTCTCAATGGCAAATAATTTCACTGATGTTTTCTGTACACTCTCACTCTGTCCTCAGTAACAGAATACTTTTATTTATAACCCTTATATAAAAGAATCTAACAAACCTAAATGCTATCATCTAAAACCTATAATCTAAGAACACCCTAATACCTAAGAACCCTTAACTAACCCTATTTTACTTTTATTAAAAGGATATTATATTCTTAGTGTATGTCCATGTAGGATAACTGGGATTTACAGTCCCAGCAGGAAGTCTCTTTCAAGTTTAGTATCCATTGGGCTTAACTTTGCCGGTTTAAAGTCAGTCTGTTCCAACGGCCAAATTGAGGGCAGGTCAGGCCGCTTCCAACTCCACTTTCTGGCTGTCCCTTGGGCTTCCAGTTCGCAAGGCCAGTTTATTTCAACCACCAAATTGTGGCCAGTTTATAAAGCCAGTCTGTTCCAACTGACAAACTGAGAGCAGCTAGGGCGGCTTCCAAACTCTGCACACCTGCCCACTCTTCCAGGGCTCTGGAGCCCCAAGACAGACCCTTTTAAGGAACTCTCTCTCCAGCAGTCCTGCTGCTTCTCACAGCAACCAACATCGTCATCTGCACACGCCCTTCAATGGGACAGTTCTTGGCCACACCCCTTCAACAGGGTAGTTCAAAGAACTATAGTCCCAACTGTACTTTGTCCATTTCAGCAAGCCAAAGGGACTCCAAGCTTTATGTGTTGCCAGATTCCAAGCTGAACTAATTATTAATTCACTAAAGAGGCCTAACTTCTACCACACTCCTCTCTTGTGTGTATGTGTATTTGTGTGTGCGTGAATACATGTACATGACTGTTCTTAGCAGGAATGAGAGAAAATCCATAATTTAAGAACCTTATCATATCTGAGATCACTTCACAGACCCATTTTCATTTACATCAATATTCTTAGTGTGTAAAGGGGATCCATAAATTTATAATGTATTCTCATTCTTCAGCTTCAGGATATTTTAACTATTTGTAGGATTTTTCCATTGCAAACCATAACCTGATAAAGTTCCCAAGCAAAAGTGTGTAAGGCTCTATTTCTAGATTTTTTTTTGAGCAAACTGTATTTTTACTACTTAAGGAGGTGAGGTTCTTGTACATTTATGATTTTTGAAGTGTGACCATTGTAAATGTAACTGAAAGAAAGTCAGAAGTGCTGTAGAGGGACACAGTTACCCTCTGGGTCATTTTTGAGTGACAAAGAGACCCATTTATAGCTAAGGTATAATTTGTTCAAATTCAAATTAGCCATACCATCTGTGGATCAGGTATCATTCCACTTAATCTGTCCAATGTCATTACTGAATATGACAGTGGATCCACAATGTAGCTGAGGAAATAGATACTCCAGAACTTATTTCACTAACAGGTGTGTCAAGTGAAATCATGGAACCAAGACTTAAAAAGGCATTATGCATATGCTCAGTGGACCAAGGACCAGTCCATGCAAGTTCTCTGGTTGGTGGCTCACTCTCGAAGAGCCCTCTTGTGTTTGAGTTAAATGGTTATGTGGGTCTTCTTGTGGTGTCCTGGATCCCTTCAGCTTGGTCCTCAAATGGATCCCCTTACAATTGGAATGGGGTCTATCTCAGACTTTGACACTGTTGCCTCCCTCTGGAGCTCATTTTTCTAGCAGAGCTGCCTTATCTTGCCTCAGTGGAAGAGGAGGCACTTAGTTGTGATGCAATTTGATATGACAGAGTGGGTTGGTACTGGGTGGGGGTGGGAATATGGGGGAAGTGGGTGGGACAGTGGAACTGGGAGGAGGAGAGGGAGGGGGATGGTGATTGGAATGTAAAATAAACAAATTAAAAAGAAATAAAAAGCCATCCTATCCAAATTCCATTCCTAAAGTTTTCTGTGTATGCCACTCCCTCTTCCCCACTCTCTCTCCTTCCCTCAAATCCATTTTCCCACTCTCTGTCTCTCATTTTCTCAACACCTCTTCCTATGACCTTCCTTCAGTTTCCAAATCCATTGCCCTGGGTTTGAAAACAAACAATGCGTTCGATGGACAGAATTTTTATAAAAATTGTCACACATCTGATTGTTGTACAGCATGTTAAAACAAACTCCAAACGTGGTGACTTCAGAAAAAAAAAAGTACGGGAAAATAGAAAGAAAGAAGTAAATAGTGCCTGGGTAAGGCTCTTAACCAAAAGTAATGTGCACACATCTTAGAAATTCCAAGGGAAGCTCATTGGCAACGCAACCCCCCTGTGCAAAAATCTGGCAGAAGAGATGGATGGTGGTGAGCATCAGCTGTTCATTGCCCTTGGCTATTTAGGTCCCAGCTTTCTATCCAGAGACACTTCCCTGGTCTACGACATGCTGAGTCAGCCTACTCTTGCTCCCATGGTATTCCAAGAAAAGCATGAAAAATAAACCATGAGGCCACAACATTAGTTACGTGAAGAACAAGTGCTGCAAAACAGAAGTGAAACTAACTTCTGAGTTATTGTGTTGCTATTTGAAATACAGAGTGTAGAGTGCTGGATGGGGAAGAGATGTTGATGTAGACACACACACACAGCCAAGTTGGAGTATGGGAAGTGCTTGGGATGCTGCCAGTGTCTGAGTCAGGCCTCCTCGAGCTGATGCATGCTCTCCCACCACCTCACTGAGAGAGAAGAAAACTAAGACTAGGCCCACTTGTGTCTGTATTCATCAGTCTGAAATACAAGCACACATAATCTAAGAGGCTCTCCACCGAACAGCAGTCAGGAGTTTTTAGTTACACCCATTTGAAAACAGCCCTTAGAGTACTTTACATGCTGATTTGTGGGCAGAAGGAAGGTATAAATAAATGAAAGGTTTGTAACCATATTCTTCCATCCTTGAGAAATATACCACAGTAGACATAAATGGGAGAGGAGGAGCTAAAGGAAGAGACTCTCTGGGTAAGAGAGAGCACATAAGTATGAGACAAAACCAATAGTGTATACATTAGAGAGAAAGATAAAGAGAACAAGTGAGAGAGAGACAGAGATAGAGACAGGCAGACACTCGTGAGAGAGAGAGAGAGAGAGAGAGAGAACATGTGCAGATGATGGTTATTCTTCTAAGATGTTAGATCTTGGATGATGCATTCTTCCCTCGACTCTCCTGTCTGTAGCATTTCACCTCTGTCATGCTAACTACTGTGAGAAGAAGATACCACACTTAGGCTTACTGCTCAGCTCTGTGCCCTACTACACTCAGTAAGCTTTCACCAATTAATTAATCTTTTGGCCACTAAATAAGGAAATGTGTTTCATAGTGACATTACTGTGCATATTGAGAAATAATTTTATGTTTTGAGCATGGGGATTGGTATTAATACTTGGGCTGCAGGGTTTGTGCTACATGTGGAGATTGGAGTTAGTAAGTTATAAACCTCAAAAGCATGCTCTAATTCTCTCATTGGCTCCTCAGCTAGAGTCTAATATAGTCTAACCTCTACTGACTCCACCCACAAGCTTCCAGTTACGAGCTACCCAAATATATCGTAATTCTAATGGACAGAATTCTTCTAGAATTTTCTGAGTCACAAACCTTCAAACTATATGTGAATTCTAACATTTAATTAGTCAGCATATTTCTCATGTATTCTTTCTCAAATATTCTCACAATACTCATAAGGGAAAATAACACTAACATCCTTTGCTACAGAAGCTATAAATTCATAATCTCTATTTATAGTTTGGAAAGCCTCCAGATTTCAACCCACAAAAAAGCCAGTCATATGTTTTGGTGATAAACATCACACTTTTAAAACATAGCATAAACCAGGGATTGAATCTGCCAACAGGTTTGAATATTGATTTTTGTCACCCTCAAAGAATAGCAGCAGCTTCTGTCTCTGTAGACACTGTGCTTAAACTGGAAACCATCTTTATCCACCCCTTAGAACAGGCCCCCTGTTGGGCAATGTGTGCACATGTGTGCTTGAACATCAAAGAAATGGAGAAACCAATCCATCCATGTTACTTTAGGAAGTTTCTCAATATAATGGGAGGGAAGGGATCACTTTCGATGATAAGTGAAGGTTGAGCTAGATAAACTAAATGGGTAATTCAGGAGGCAACTTACTGTGTACTGAGCCTTTTTTCCTTTCTTATTTCATTCATTCTTTCTTCTTTCATTCTTTTCTCTTTTTTCTCGCTTTCTTCCTTTGTTTGGATGAAAACTAGTTCAATGGATAGAATTTCCATGAAAATGAGTTCTTCTCAGGACATTCTTATGCAGGATGGAAGAACTTAGACAAAAGTGTGCAGGATGATGTTGCTATTGCCTCAATAGAACAATTTTTTTTGGGGGGGGGATATGTCTTAATTTTATGTGGAGCTCCTATGACTTTTCGGTGATCTTCTTTGTATATGTGTGTGGGACTGTGTGTCTGGGGGGAGGGCGTGTGCATGCACATACAGGTGGTTCCCTGTGCGTGCACCAGAGGCCAGAGGATGATGTCAGGTGTCCTCCTCTGTCACTCTCCACCTTGTTCTTTGAGACAGAGCATCCTATTGATCCTGGAGCTAGGCTTACACTCAGTAGGTCCTAGTCATTCCCCTGCCTCCATCTTGCACAGCTCTGGCATTACAGATATGCATAGCCATTATCTAGATTTTTTAGGTGGATGGTGGGATCTGAACTCTCTGGTCCTCATACTTGTGCAGTGAGTGCTCCCTTCACTGAGCCATCTCTCCAGCTGCTGTTTGTGTTGTCATTATGCCACACTAAACCTGAAGCAGTGATTCCAGTTTAGGCCACAGACTATGTAGTTAAAGTACTCAGCCATCATCGTTCCTACCATAAACTCTGGGAGTCTTTGGAGTTGCTGGAAAAGATACTAGGTTTTGGGTTCAGTATGCAATGACCTCCATAGGCTCTTGTGTTTGAACACTTGATTAGCACCTGGAGGCAGGCTTTGAAGTTGGTTTGAAGATGTGTCTCAGATGGTCCCATAAAATACATGAAAGATAGCACTTTGCCTGTGAAAAGCACGCCGAGGAACAACATTGAGTGGCTACCAACCAGCTGTCTCTGTTCTTTATATTTATTGCATAGGAACTATGCGCTATTATCTGAATAAGGAAATTCTGGACCTGCAGAACCAGTGTTCAAGAGTCTATCAGTGTCTCTCACAAATTCATTCTCAATTGAGTAAGTTAAAAGTGTTGTGAGTCATCATTAATCATTTACATATTTATGAATCTAAACTATAGACATAATTTGTGTTGCCTGGATAATTCTTGCTTCCAGGGTCACAAAAATCTGTAGGAGGGCCTGGGCACCAATTCAAACCATCTCAGCTCAGTGTCCTGACTGTGGCCTGGGGATAGCACTGGACCTTAGGGAGGGTGAGGTGAAGTTTGTGGTGGACAGCCTGGTGCCTGGTGCAGCGCATATAGGGGATTGTTGGTTCTTGTGGCTTTCCTCTTCCTGTCTACCTCACTTTCCTTTCCTGCTGTGTGATAAAATAGTGCCGTAATGTAACAATGTCAGTCTAAGGGAGAAAGGCCTTATTTGGGCTCATGGTTGCAGGGTACAGTGTATCACGGTGGGGAATCAAGACAGCAGGGGTGTTAAGCTACTGATTACATCACATCCACAGCCTGGGACAGAACAGAGACTGCAGGAGAGCTCTGTGGCTCTCCCTCTGCACTTACACACTCCAGGGCCAAAGGCAGTGAAGGTCGACACCCATAGTGAATGGATCTTCCGACCTCAATGAACACAATTTGGATCATTCACCACAGCCATTCCCCAAGGCCATCTCTCAGGTGATTTTAGATTCTGTTCAGTTGATAACTAACACTCACTCTCACTTACTGTTGTAATGCTTAATGTACATAGAGCATCACCATGTGCAAATTCTGAAGATTAGCCACTTTGGCTCTTAGTTTATCCGTGTGACCTTTACTCCTCTAGAGCTGAGTATCTCCATCTCTAAAATATAATGTAGTGATGGGCTCCTACACTATGTACTATGTACCACAGGTCTCGGATATGTAGGGCGTAGTGTTTGCTCATACATCCTTATCCCACTAATAGTTCACAGCTCCTGTGCAATAAATGCAGGGACTACAAACAGCTAGATAGGTGGCCAGCAAGGCTGCTTTTCCCTGGGCTCTTCACAGGCAGTATGCTGCTGCCTTTCATGTATTTTACCCCAATACCAGAGATCCTATCATCTGCTTTAGCAGTGTGTCCCCTAATGGAGAGTCTGTGGCTGCTATGAGCTGAAAGGTTTCCTTCTGTGTTTAGCAATTATTAATCTATGTTCCAGGTAAAAGCCTCCACTCTCCTTCTGCCAACTCTAATAAAGCCTCATTAGGCAGGCTAAGAAGATGGAAGGAAAGAGAAGGAAGGCAAGAGGGCTTGGGAAAGCCAGGCTTATGTTAAATTAATTTTTGAAGCAAGCCATCTCCCTGTCCACTTTGTGACAAACCCGTATGACTCCCCTCAACTCCCACCCCAACTTCCAACTCTTATGCCTCAAGTAGGTTAAAGGGTTAAACCTTTTACTGATAAATAAGCATCTATAAGTATGTACATGTATTTAGTGAAGAGAGAAACAATTTTAATAGCAGACTGCAGCTGGAGAAAGTGGTCCCACCTACTTTATGTGACAAAGTACATATGTCCCGTTAGCCTTCAACAGCTACATCAAACCTCACTAACACGATTATCTTGACACAGTGTGATTTAACTCACTAAAGAACAATACAGAGATCTATAGAGGAACTCCGGCAGAAAACAGAGATGCTGGGAGACCTTGGGTATTAGGCCCCTCACCAAGACATCTCAGAACTGAACGAGAGAGCATTTCAGAGAAAGAGGGATTCAGGAAGTTTGTGAGAAAAATGCTATCTTTCTCCTTTGGTCACAAGATGTGGACTTTCAGCATATACTGGGCAAGAAAAGTTTCATTCAGACTTCAGTGGATCTCATGCTACAACTAAACAAAGAAAGCAAACAAAATCCCACATGTGGTTTCTGTATTTCCCCAACCTTGCTTGGAGGAATAGATGGATGAATTAAACCAAAAAAAAAACCACTATGCATGGTCATGAAATTTTTTTCAAAAACGATTGCAGGGCTCCTGCTTATATTTTGGTTTATCAATGTCTCTGATGTCACTGTCAACTCACAGCAGTACTGAAATTGCTTCCCATAGACCAGGCATGGCTTCCTCCTCCCTTTTGTAACAAGATGGCGAATGAGCCCATGGAAGTTAAGACTGGCCAAGAGTCACAAAGTCTTCTCTGTAGATAGGACAACTGTTTAAAAGTCTAAATTGATTGTCAGCAAAGACAAACTCAAAAATTCCTATATGTATTTTGATTTTTAAAAATTTATTTATTTATTGCTTCAGGTTACATCTCCATCATAGTGTCCTCTTTCAACCCTTCCCAGGCCTGCCCTCCCAACCTCTACCCCCTAACCCTTCCATCCCACTCCTCTGGAGTGGAGTGTTCCTACATAAAAGTCCCCTGCCCCAGTTTAGCAGTCATATGAGGGCCAAGAGTCTCCTCATACACTGGGGGCCTACAAGGCAGCACCACTAGGGCAAAGTGTCTCATTGACAGGAAAAAAAGTCTATGTTCCTGTTCCCTTTGGTGCGTTGGTTGTAGTATAGATATTCTGTACTATACAGCTAAAATCTGACTATAAGTGAATAGATGTCATGTACATCCTTCTGAGTCTGGGTTAGCTCACTCAGAATTAGCTTTTCTAGTTCCATCCATTTGGCTGCAAATTGCATAATTTCTTTGTTTCTGAAGCTGCACAGTATTCCATTGTGTAGATGTACCATAATTTTTTAATCCATTCTTCGGTTGAGGGACATATGGGTTGTTTCCAGTTTCTAGCTATTACAAATAAGGCTGCTATAAACATAGATAAGGAAATTTCCTTGTGATTCAGTGATGGGTCATTTGGATGTATACCCAGAAGTGGTATGGCTGGGTCCCGAAGCAGAGCTATTCCATGTTTTCTAAGATATCGCCAGACTGACCTCCATAGTGGTTGCACAAGCCTGCACTCACACCAGTAATGGAGAAGGGTTCCCCTTTCTCCACACCCTTGCCAGCATGTGCTGTCATTTGAGCTTTTGATCTTAGCCATTCTGACAGGTGTGAGATGGAATCTTAGAGTCGTCTTGAGTTGCATTTCTCTGATGATCAAGGATGCTGAGCATTTCTTCAAGTGTCTCTCTGCCTTTATGAGTTCCTCCTTTATGAATTCTCTGTTTAGCTCTTTCCCTCAATTGTATATGGAACAACAAAAAACCTAGAATAGCTAAATCAATCCTGTACAAAAAACAAAACAAAACAAAACAAAAAAAAAACATCTGGCGGTATCACCATCCCATCCCAGATTTCAAGCTGTACCACAGAGCAATAGTAATAAAAACATCATGGTACTGGTATAGAAACAGACCAGTGGATCAATGGAATCAAATTAAAGACCCAGAAATGAACCCACACACCTATGGTCACCTAATCTTTGACAAAGAAGCCAAAACCGCACAATGGAAAAAGGACAGCATCTTCAACAAATGGTGCTGGTCCAACTGTATGTCCATTTGTAAAAGAATGAAAGTAGACCCATACCTATCACCTTGTACCAAACTTAAATCCAAGTGGATCAAAGACCTTAACATAAGGCCGGTCACACTAAATCTACTAGAAGAGAAAGTGGGAAAAACCCTCGAAATCATTGGCACAGGTGACAACTTCCTGAACAGAACACCAACAGCTCAGGACCTAAGACCAACAATCAATAAATGGGACCTCATGAAACCGAAGAGCTTCCATAAGGCAAAAGACACTGTCATTTGAACAAAACGGCAGCCTACAGATTGGGAAAAGATCTTCACCAACCCCACATCTGACAGAGGGCTAATATCCAAAAAGAACTCAAGAAATTAAATGCTAAGAAACCAAATAATCCAACTGACTTTTTTTTTACTTTTTGCTGCAGTAACATGAGATTTTATCTTGGATGGCCGACTACTGCACAGACTAGTGATAGTAGGCAGCTACATATGGGAAGGGAGAGATGAGACTCTCTCCACACACCTCCTAGGTTATAGTGCTGGTTCTAGCTGCCCACCTGTGTTCTGTAGACATCAAACCTTGTCCACTGCCACATCAGTACTTAATGGTTTGACAAACAGTGAAGACAATCAAAAGATGAATCCTTGGATGGGAAGCTAGTTGGGGGCTTTTATAATATTGATAAATTTCAACAAATAAATTTAATTCCAAACTTATCTCTTTTAATATTATTTTGAGTAAAATTATTTTCTTGAAAAAAAACAGCAGGTATAATGTGGGATATCTCTGTGTAACTTAAAAGACTGGACTTACACACACACACACACACACACACACACACACACACACACACACCCCTGCCCCTTCACAAACCACATAATGTTAACTTGATTGGCAAAACAGCAAAGTGTTGATGGACTGTAACAAAAGATGGTTTGTATGTATTGTGTGCATGGTTATGCCTGCTCTTTGAAGATGGTACAAATTAATACACCTTAGATAAAAAGAAAAAGCATCCCCATTTTAAGAATAGGCCTGGAGGTTTTGTTAGGATTTGATATCCAGCAGACCATGCACCTTAGTCCTGATGTTCTGAATCATGATAGCTCCTTTGAAGAGAACAGATGCATCCGGGTCTTCAGCTCAGAACTTCAGATTGGCTACCTATTCTTCTTCCAAAGTGTTTAGCACTTTACCTTTGCTAAGAAACATCTGGATTCCCAACAGAGTCTTTCTGGGAACCTGCTACTATTATATTCATAAGTTTAAAAAATTATTTTTTTCTTATTGTTTTGGAAAAAGCTTGAGCAAATGAGTTGCGCCATGGCTGGAGAGCTGGCTCAGCAGTTAAGAATGGTTGTTGTTTTCTGGGGATGAGCTTTGTTACCAGTAATCCTGTGGGTAGGCTGACAATAGCCCTAAACTCCAGTTCTAGGAGGTCTGGTGGCCTCTTCTAGCCACCACGGACACTGCACTTACATGTGTGCACACATAAACATAGAAATAGAAAAATAATATAAATCTTATAGAGGAAAGAAAGCATATCATTCATGACTCGGTGGTTTATTTTTGCATCCCTGGGGTTGAAAATACATCTTCCTCTTCCTCTTCTTCCACTTCTTTGTACTTGTACTCCGTTGAAACTGTGTAGACTGCTTACAGTCTTTCCTAGCATCCATGAACATGGGGCAGTTTTAAAAACTATGTACTCTTAGCTCCTCATAATTCAGGAGCTTTTTCCTTTCTTTCTCTAAATAATCAGCATTTAGTCTTTCTTGTAATGCCCCCATGTTCCATGATATTTCATCATTTTGACCACATCCCCCTCTATAGTTCAGACTGGCCTCAAATGTGGTGCCTCAACATCTTGACTGCTGGAATTACAGGCGCCCATATCTGTGCCTTGATATCTGTGGGCTGTGGAGATAGGAGCTTCTCCAAACTTCAATCTATGTGACTTAGTATTCTCCCCAAATGTGAACAAGACAAACAATATAGGCACAAAGCTGTTTTGTGGATAATCTCCCAAATTCAAATGTTTATAAAAGTATTCATCAAGAAGTTTAAACAAGCATACAGAAAAATGGAAGGAAGAAGGCAATCTAGGAACAGCAATCATTCGTTTGCAAGAGAACAAACCCATGTTAAAATGCTGGAGTTTTTCAGTGCACAATCCTAGTAGGAAAGCTGTTTCTTTGTCAGCATTGTAAAATTCTCAGATTATCCCCAGCTTCAAAGCCTGTGTGAATTCATGATAGCAAGGGGAGAGAAATGTCCTTTGAATGAGGACTTTCTCCTCCAGATGCTTCAGCTCTTTAAGCTGTGCCAGCCGTTTCTCACACAATGACTTCTGCTTAAGCTCTTAGACTGACTCACCCGCCCCCACCCCCAAAAAAAAAGCAGCCCGAGACAGAGGCTCTGGTTTCCCATGCAGTGGTTTGCCTACATTCTCATACCAAGTGGTCATAAAAGATATTGTCATACCTTTCTAAGGGACTTTCCAAAAAATAACAAATCTGGACCATCTTTCCACTATTGTCATAAATAAATGCCAGTTTCTGACTTATCTTCTCCCTCTGCCTGGCAGGAGCTCCCCCACCTCTGTGGTGAGCATTGCTACATGCAGGAGACTTCATTGCTCAGGGATTATCTCATCCTCCTCAGAAGTTTGGTAGGTTGGATGGTTCTTCCTGAAGGTAAATAGAGACTGATGAAAATGGGTCACCTCACAATGTAATCCTCCATCCTACATACAGAAGCCAGAAAGCAAATTAAGAGTTCTGTAATCACTGTTCCAGACATAAGTCAATAAGAGGATATCAGAGGAGGGAGGCCACCCTGTCTGAAAAGTTTTCTTACTTTCCCTGCTGTGATACATTGACATATATCAAGAATCTCGGTGAAATTAATAAAGTTTATGAATGATTCATACTCTAAAAATAATAAACTACATCCTGACACAGATGCTCTCTGTCAGACCCCTTCTGTGGAGATATGCAATTACTCATGAGTGTGCAAGAACTACCTACTGCAAGGTAAAATTATCTTAGTTGCCTTCATGTTCTGGGCTTTGGAAGAATGCTATTGTTCAGGCAAGATGTGAAACCCACTCTCTTGAAATCTGAGTCACAATGAACACCCGCATGAGATCTCCATAGCATCAAGATGACCATTTCTCCTTCACAGGAGGAGGAAGAGGCCACCAGACTCTCCTTTGACACTACAGTGACTCATCGCCTCTCCCCAACATCCTTGTCCTCTCCGTGTGGTTTCCAGGATTGCTGGTAGATAGGAGGTATGGGATTGACTAGCACTAGGACTCCAGAGGGACAGTTTGGGTTGTGATCTGTTGTCACCCATGCTGCAGAGGGCTTTTTGGTGATGGAGCTGCCCTAGTAACTCATGGTCCTGCCACACACTCTCACCTGTGATCCTGTAATCAACCACAGCACACCCACTGGCTCTCCGTGCCCGATTTGGGTCAAGCCACTGCTTTCGTCTATCCCTGTCTTCTCTTTATGAGAGGATGGCAGTACACACAACAAGAAAATATCATGGAACATGTGGGTATGCTTCTATAAGTGATGGGGATCTTATGAACATAAAGCATCCTCAGACTCTTCACTATAGTAATGGTGTTGTTGGTTCTAAATCCCCAGTGCATGGACACTGTTGCAATTGTGAACAGAAAAGGTAAAAATAGAGTACAGTTAAGTTGTATTTGTGTAAACTTAGGATTAATTAAAAGTCAGGAAAGCATGTAGAGAAGACTTCTGCCAGAGTCTCTTGTTTTGGTCTGCCCTGTGTTCTGTTTGTGAGCACTTTCCTCTCCCCAGAGTCCTGGGAAGACCACAGGAGTTGATCACTATTCAGCCATCAGGGTTAAGGTAAGACTTCTTCTTTCTGGGCAAGAAACACAATCAGTCTAACTGTATATGGAGCATTCTAAACTGGGATTTGAGACCTGTGTGTGTCCTTGGCATCTCTTTCCATCTTCCCACACAAATCTAGACAGAATTGTAATAAGGGCGAAGAGATTTTCTGATCCAAAGCTGCAGAGCTGGGAGAGAATGCAAAAGAAGTGAATGAATGGGCTTGGTGCCCTGGGGACAGCCTCTCCTGCACACAGGCGAATTAGAGAATTACATATGGAGTCTCTGGAATCAGATCTGAGTTCACTTTCTAGTATATGCAGTTAAAAGGAGCTGATGGTCAAAAATGTTTCCAGAGTCTGAGGCACAGGGCTGCATTTCCACTCGCCTCTTTGTCACACTCAGGGTTAAAACCTCTGGTATCATTTTTCTCTTATCCCCACTGGAACTGATTCTGTCACTAGCTTGTGAGTTGATCACAGTGATAGTTGTATCCTTGTGTCTGATTGGTTCATTTGAAGTACTATCCCTGATCCTTCAATCAATGAGAGAATAATACCCCCCACATTCATAGACACAGGGATACACACGCACAAACACACACCCACACTGAACTTTCATTAAGTATTGATTTTTCCAGGTAGATGGCCAATAAAAGACAAGAGTCACATTGACCCTCAATCTGATTGTAGTTGTACGAAGTTGAGTCTATTACAGCCTCTACCTGTTAAACAGCAAGCTGTTGCTAGGTGATCGTCCTGTCTTTGAGCCTTTGAAAGGAACTCTTACCACAGTTATTCTGGATAAAATCACTTCTTTCCCTAACCCTTGCAAGCTGTCACTATAGTGCCTTTTTCTTGCTGAACAAAAAAGTGTGCATGCATGCGTGTGTGCGTGAGTGCATGTGTGTGTGTGTGTGTGTGTGTGTGTGTGTGTATGTGCCCAGCATACACACCAAAGCATACATGTTCTCACCTGCCCCTAATGAGCCCCTAGGATGAACTCATGTTGTCAGACTCAACAGCAACCTGAGCCATCATGACACAGGCCCTTGTGTTAACTTTCCATTTAATTTTATTGCATTACACCAGGTCATAACAATCTTTTTAAAATATAGATTATACTTTGCATGTTGTCTTCCCCCATTACTTGATACTTCCCTTCCCTGTCCCCCCCCCCCCATTTCTCATCAGTCCCATAGTTCCCTAGACAGTTTCACTCCTACTTTTTGCTATCTACACATAAATGATTTTCTACAGAAACCAGGACCAGCAAATGAGAGAAAACATGAGATACTTGGATTTCCAAGACTTTGGAATACTTTTGGAATACTTTATGTTTTGGATGGAACATTTTTGAAAGGTTCTCAGCCTCAGGTTTCTGGGGTTTGGAGAGGAATGATGGGGCTTTTGATTGAGCGCTTCAAGTATGGTGTTTCTAAGGCTAGCTCATGAGGTAGCTTTGGTATCATTCAAGTAACTGCTTAAAATATAGATTCCCAGGAGATACCCACCAGGACCAGTAGACCTTCATTCAATTCTGGGACTCTATAGTATTTATTTAAAGAAAAAGTTTTCTAACTTATTTTGGGTACCCCATCCCAAGATTTGTAAGCACTACTATTGGGATAGGAAACTAGAGAGCAATGAGGTCAGAGACCTCAGCCTGGAAAACGCATAATGAGTAAGAAGGGGGTGGACATTGAGGTGGCTTAGGGTAATTTCCTACTAAGCCTGATGGCCTCCATCTGCCTCTGGAGCCCATGTGGTGGATAAGAGGACCAACCCTGCCAGTTGCACTCTGACCTGTACACATGTGATGCAGATGTTTGTATTTTCTCAGATGATGGGATGAGATAAAAGCCATACCCAAGCTTTACTAATACATAACTTGGGCTGAGACCAGAGCTTTTCTATATAAATATTCATAGGCCTAGGCCTGGTAGCTTCTAGCCTCCATACAATCTAATCTTCTGTAAGCCTGTACCTTAAGGGATTAGCTTCCAGCCTCCATCTGCTAAGCTAGGCCTAAAATGGTTTCCCCTCCGAGAGACTTACTGATGAATAAGCTCACCCTTTCTAGTTCTTTCTGAACTCTCATTGGCTGGTTCAACTCAGCTGTTCTGGCTTAAAATCCCTCTCCAAGCTGACTGATTCAAACTGGTTTCTCTCTTCTTCTCACTGAGCTACTCTGATTGAAAAAACTTCCTCTGAGCTCCATGAACTGAACTGCACCAACCGAACTGTACTCAACTGAACTACACTGAACTCTACTGTACTCCCGAGCTCTACTGTACTGTCTCCACGAACTCCTCACTCTATCCCTGCATGGCTGTTAAGTAGTGTCTCTTTCCTGTCTATTCTTGTGAGAGTTGGGCACATCTTATCTCTGGCTCATTCTGCCAAATCTTTCTGCCATTTGTCACTTTGTCTGCCCCTCAATTGCATGTCGTTGTTTGGTATTAAAGGTGTATACTGCTTTTCAGCTAATGAGATTTATAAGTGTGTCATGTCTACGTTCTAGCCAGAGGGATTAAGGGTGTGTATTTTGGCTAGAGGAATTAAAGGTGTGTACTGAAGGTGTGTCTGTCTTTGGATATGATCCCTTGCCAGAGAAGCCATGTTGTTGTATTAAAATTCCTCTAAATACAGTGGAGCACCCCATGCACACAAGTAAATAAATAAGTGCAATATTAAAAGAATAGAGTGCAGGGACGGGAGCTTCTAATTGGCTCATGATGGGTAGGAACGAGCTTCAGTGTGTATTTGTAGCAACAGCTATGTGAGGAGATATGTCCACAGCTGGAGTTGATCTGAGTCAGTCGCAAAAGTGATTTGAAAGCATTTAATGTTGTGAAATTCTGGGTCATGAGTTAGGGATGATTCTGGTGCTAGACCAGACATATGACACCCCATAAGCCACTTAGCTTCTCTGAACCTCAATTTCTCCTCTGTAAAGCCCCATGATGGTAATAACTCTCTCACAGTCATTTCTAAAGGGGTTAGAATGAATCATGCAAGGAAATGGGTTTTGAGAACTGTAAATAAGGTACGTGAGTTATTTCCTAATAAGAATTGGCGATTGGAATGGCTGCTTAATACCGAGGAGAGGGGAGGGAATCTGGAGCAGGCATCTTCCATCTGTTTGTTCCTGTTGAATCCTCTGTCTACATAATTGAGGTCATAGATCTTTTTGAGAATATGACTATACACAGGCATACACATAAGCAAATGAAGGGAATTGAAGCAACTTCTGCCTGTTAGACACTAAGTCAGGAATCTCACCTTCTCTTTTCTTTTACATTTTTCTTCCTATAAATATCTTTTTCTCAATCCCTCAGTTTTTGAAGGTTTTAAAAATTAGTTCTGTGCATTGTGTTCTGATTATTTTCATTTTTCTCTTCCAACTCCTCCCAGATCCACCTCCCTGACCCAGCTTCCCTACCCACTTAACTTGGTGTTCTTGGCTATGTAGCCCTCCACTGGAGCACTGTTAGATCTTTCTATAGATTCTTAAAAATCATATTTATTTTAATTCTATTCTTCTACCCTATGAACCCCAAAGAACAAACTCATGTCATCGGCCTTGATAGCAAGCTCCTGTGCCCACTAAACTGTCAGTGGCCTCATTTGTTTGTTATGTCTCTTTCTTTTACTTGGTAGTGAGGCTCACATATATGAGGACTTTCATTTGGTCCCTGCTCTTTCAGTAGCATAATAAGACTGACTATCTCATAGCACAAACACCATAGATACATAATAAATTTAGGTTGCCAAAGGAAACAGTTATACATTTAGGCTCACGAAGCACAAAGAGATTCACAGAGCAGACTCAGTGGTGAAAACCCCCAGTGATGAAATAGTCCAGACAGTGAACTCATGACTTTCATGGAGTCATGGAGATGATACCTCCTCAAACTGAAGTGTTCTGTGCTTTAGCCAGAAAATGGTTTTGATGGAAAGCCAAGAGTTTAGAATTGAAATGCAGGGAGAAATGGTAAATTCAAGACTTACATAATACATCAGAAAAAGCTGAAGAAAATTAATGATGGATTAGAAGTTGAGACCTAGTTTCTAGGAGAAACTGAACTCAGCCTTTGATGAGCCCTCCTGATGCATTGAAAACAGAGAAACTTGTACTGGAAAAATGACTCATTGGTAGCAGACTTGCTGCCCAACCCGAGATCATGCCTAGAACCCAGGAAGAGAGTCTCAGCCCACCCCCACACTACACAAATGAAGGAGTAAATGTAATTTTAAAAAGAGAAACTTTACTCAAATATATCTTTTGCTTTCGGCCATTTTTCCTCCTACTGTCCAGTCTTAATAAGTGGTGGGTTTCTTGGCCCTCATATGACTGCTGAACTGGGGCAAGGGACTAATATGTAAGGACACTCCACTCCAGAAGAGTGGGATGGAAGGGATGGGGGTAGAGTGTGGGAGGGCAGGACTTGGAGGGGTGGAAAGAGGACACTGTGATAGAGATGTAACCTGAAGTAATAAATAAACATTAAAAAAAGTGGTGGGCTTTTTGCCTTTTCTTATTGTATCTTGTTTTGTCGAGTTTGACTGTCATCTCTTGGAAGCATGCTCCTTTCTGAAGGGAAATGGAGTGGAGTGAATCTAAGGGAGAAGGGAGATGGGGGGTACTCAGAGGAGAGGAGGGAGAGGAAACTGTGGTCAGGGTGTACTGTAAGGGAGAAGAATCTATTTTCAATTAAAAAAAAAAAAGAAATGGCAAAAAAAGAGAGTCTGAATCCACAGAGTCAGCCATAGCATTCCCATTCCAATGTTGCCTGGGCTGTCCTCCCATCATTCATACACAGGACAAGTTGGTACTTCCTTCATCCCCACAGCTTTTGAAGGTGCTAGAAGACCATTGATGTCTCACTCATGAAAAGGTTACAAGATGATCATATTAGAAAACAACTACCAGCCACTGTGTACTGGGAACGTGCAATTGAAGAGTTGAATTGCTGAGAATGTTAGACAGGGAATAAACAGACTTTTAAAATATGCTGTGGATATGTGGTTATATGTAATTAGCATGAAATATTAGCAACTGAATGGTGGAGACAGAAGCAGACATCATTATGGTAGTTGAATATTCGTTAACAGGATTGCTATAAAAATTGTAAAACAGTGTGGATGATGATGATACTTTTGGTTGTTTGGGGCATGTTGAATAAGTGTCTTCATCTTTTGTGAACTGACAGTTTCTAATATGTCTGTCTGCATGTTAATTGACCTCGCCACACAAATAACAATGCTATTGAGGTCCAAGGCCAGGCCCCAAGCAAGAGAGAAAATACAGGAAAAAGATTAAAACCTTCTGCAGCCAGGGCTAGAAGAAGAGAAAGTAATTTGGTTTGACCTAGGCAATAAATCTACAGGGCAGTAATGGCCTGCTCTTGACTTCGGTGGTGACATTCATCAAGTGCCCTGTCCAAGGCTGACCCCCAAGCCTCTGGGCCACAAAGCCTTCCTTGACTGCTTGTGTCACTATTTATGAATGCGTGTCACAGCACAGAGATAAAGGAATGACAAAGGCACAACAGCCTCTTTAAGTTAATGTGAGCCCTGATTGAAGTCAGGACAGACGCTGGTCTGTGGACCAAGGGAGGGTACTGTCTTCTTTGTTATTCTTTGACCCCAAGGATCTGGTGTAAAATGTTCTTAGAGCTTAAGAGTCACAATATTTAGAAGTTCTTACTGAATGGGTCTAGTAAAAGTCCAGAGCAGAGGAGGGTAGAGGCACAGACGGGTCCCATAGGGATTCAGATGGCTGG
>CAJQZJ010032083.1:7331675-7369175 GCA_907164525.1 Lophiomys imhausi
TTGTTTATGCCTAGACACACCTGAACGGTGCTTTGAGGTGGTCTCAACGGGACCAGACTCAGGTTTTCTTGAACTTTGTCTGAGATACATAGTCTGATTTACTGAGTGCTCAAGGGAAACATACAAGCATGTTGAGGAAGAGGGGAAAAAACAATTAAATAAAAATAGTATGTGTGAGGGCAGAGTCTAGCTTCAGAAAGATCCCAAAGGAAGCTAGAAGTCAGATGAGGGCACCAAGCTGCCCTACCTTAAGAAAAAAATCATTTCATGTTATTCTCTGCATAGTTTTACCCTGTAGATTCTCTGTGTGGCTGAAGGGTAACCTGTCAGACATTTACTTGCCAGGTGGCTTCTGTTAGAGCTCGGGCAGGTCTTCTGAGAACAGAGCATACTGAGATATGAACACCTCCAAAACTGGGCCATTGGAGGTGGGTACTCCTGCCTGGCCACCAGGATGTAGATAGCCAACAACCTTCATCTGTACAGTCTCAGTGGGGTTGTTTTCAGCTTTTGTTTTCATCCTAAGCACTTCAACCATGTTTTCAAAGCAATTCCTCCCCTCAGTGTAAACAGTTAGCAGGCTGGGTAAATTCTTTTTTAATTCCTTCTTAAAATGGTTCAGTATGAGCTGAAAAACCTTACAAATTCCCAAACAAAGGCATAATTACCCAGGTTAAAATGTCACTGGGGACTCATTGTCTGCAGGGTGGGTCGTGGTACCCTGAAATGAATGGCATGTTGCATTGGTTTCTTAAGTGGGGCTTTAAATAGCAGAGTGCTTCTTCCCACTAAGGAACAAAATATTGTGTTAGAGTCCCATGTGTCTCCACTGAACTTCACCCCACAGTATCTAGGAGGCATGCATGGACTTCTAAATAGTGACCAGCAAAGCCACGGACAGGGCTCAGAATGAGTGATCAACTGTCAGAGACGCCTAGGCCGAAACTTTCAATTCAGCAGTGAAAGGCTAATTTAAGAGGGCTTCACTCACCTGGTATCTAAATTAGAATCACCAGCTTCTCAGTCTCCCCAAGATAAGTGAAATGGGTTCATTCTATAGACAGCAATCCCCAAAGAACAGAGATTATGAATGAGAAGGTGTGATAATAAGAGCAGTAGATCGCGACAATTAAATGCTTCCAGGTGACTCTGAGTCTCTTCTAACAGGCTGATTGGTGAAAAGATCCAGTTAATAAGGAAAGAAAGAAAGAATAGATAAAGAGGTAGAAGCATATGGAATTCCCAATATATGTAATTGGGTGTGTTCTCACAGTAAGGACGAGGAGTACATTTCTCACTCTGATTTACTGGTCTGAAGAGTTATGAAAGTAGATCACATAACAGACACATGTGACTGAGTCAGGTAAGTCTCAGAAGACCTTCAGGAGCTGAGAAGATAGAAAAGAATCATATGCTTGGTAAGGGGAACAGTGGGTGCAAAGGTCTCAGAGCCAAAGAAGGCATGATCTATGCAATTGGCTTATCACAGAGATGGAGCAAAAGGAAGTGAAAAGGCAGGAGAAGTTGGAATGCCCAGGAGTTTGCATCCTGACTTATACAGGATAGCAACCCTCAAGCAAGGGGGAGCATTTTGTTTAGAAAGTGAAACTTTAGGCAGGAGAGTACATGGAGCTGTGGTTTCTTCAGTAGGCCAAGCTAAATGTTGAGAGCGACTTTGACTAGAGTGTTGTTGGTCAAAGTAAATGCTTTTTAAAAATAATCTACAAAGATTTTGTCAAAAAAAAAAGCACCAGGAATTGGTGATGAATTGGAAGTGTAGGACTGGCTGGGATGCTGAAGTATTAAAGGGAGATGCTGAAGTTTACTTATAGACCCCAACTAGAATAATAAGTATATCATTCACCAAGAAATGGAACAGGATAGGGAATGAGCCCATTGGAAAGATCATGGGTTTTGCTGAGGATATGTCAAACTTGAGGATGCCCTTGAAAGAAAAATAAGAGAAAATAATCAGAGAATACCAAGTCTAAAGGAGATCTCTGGGCTAGAGTTCATGACTGAAGCTCTAGCCATGTGCTACATTAACCCATGTGGGAAGGAAACAGAAGGGAACAGACCAGAGCGGCCTGGGAGCCAGGAAGCAATGACTCAGGAGATAAGTTCCACTGCACAGCACATTTGTAGAATAAAGGATATTCTTAGATTGTGACAGGATGCTGAAGAAAGAGTTCCTCTGGTGGGAACCTTCTCCCCCAGGAAGGAATGGGGAGGTTCGTGAGACTCAAGATGTAAACAAAATTCATGTCTCAGAAAGCTAAAGTTAACAAAATTCATGAAGGTCCCTCCCCAGAGTTATACAAACAGAAAATGACTGTGGAGGAGGGGAGGAGACAGACTAGCCTGAACTTTGTGCAGACAGCCCCAGTGTTGCAGCTTTTGTGAGGGGTCATCTGTGTGGGGGTGGGCTTTTGGGTGATGGGGCTCCATTTGAGCTTGTACCTGCTCCAGTAAGCAGCCCTCACCTACACTCTTATAGGAATCTCCCCAAAAACTCACTGGTTCACCAACTAGGACTTCGAGAGAATCCCTGCTTGGTCTGTGGTGGTTACCTGATCTGGAGTAAGTAGATGTGGGTGTCCTCTCTCTGCAGAAGAACTCTCACACAGAGCAGAGGCAGACTAGCACCTGGCAAAATTTTCAAGTATGAGCTTCTTCCCTTTCTAACTGCCTGGTGATGGAGATCTCCCAAGTGAGAGAGTAGAGGAATCCATGTTGTTCCAAAAGTAAAGAGAACATTTTAAACAGGAAAGAAAAGTATTTGCCCTTTTCATTTGTTTCTTTGAAACTTTCTTCCACATTCTGTCTGAAGCATGGAGTTTTTATCCAGCACTCCACCCACCACATACTCACACTCCCTGTCAAGTGATGGCCATCCCGTGGACAGTGTACTCACTAAATTCTACTTGATGGAGTGCGGGCAAGCATCTGAACAAACATGTCATCTGAAATACACAGCGGCCAGAGGCTGTGAAGGAGAAGAAATCCAAAAACAAAACCTATAAGAGTGTCTTGAGCTGTGCTTGGTGAGTGGGATTAATTTGTCACCAGCAAGCTTTTCCAGGTATAAGCTACTGCTGTCCTTGAGCAACCTTGCTGTGTTTCATTCCCATCAACAGAGACAGGCCAGCCTGCTTTCTCAATTATTTGCTTTGCTCACTGCAAATAGATACAGTGAAACTGCAATTCACAGAAAATAACATTTACTGAATGGGATCTATTGTACATTTGGGTCTTTTCCAGATAAGCTCCAGAATAAGGTATGTTTCTACGATTTAATTTTTTATTTCATTTATTTATTAGCCAAGGAGAGGGGAAGCCTATATCACATGGAGGTCAGAGAAAAATTGGTCAGAGTCTGTTGCCTCCTTCCACTGTGTGGGTCCCTGGGATTGAACTCAGATTATCAAGCTTAATAGCAAATGACTTTACTCACTGATCTTAAATACTTTAATTTCATATAAATATGGCTATTAAAGTGAAATGTATGTCTCTATAGAAAGCATAAAGATTGTAGCTAGACAAGGTGGAAAAAGACTCCTACCTGGCCATTTCCTTCTTTTACACATTCCAGGTGTGTGTTTGTGTTTATTCACCCTCTAGGTCACTCCTTAGTCCTAAGGAAGCTAATTGGAGTTGAGATTGACAGCAAGTCCTCTTGCTTCCTGGCTCACAATTGGAGTTGACTACTGAGAAGAACTTAACACATCAGAAATGGACAGGGGATAAGATTGGGTGATTATCCTATGTTCTGAGTTCCAGGGGTCCTGTAGACACATGCATTCCTTCATGAAAGATTAGAATTGCCAGGTAGAGTTTCCCAGGAGTCTTTCTGTCCCAAGGGTTGGAATTCTTTGTCTCTCCTGACACTCTATAGAATTCACAGTGATAGCAAGATGGCTATCTTATTTTTTTTTTTTTACAAGAATCTTTGAGCTGCATCTCCTCATAATTTCTTTGGGAATTCCTTATACTCTGCCCACATATTAATACATCTCCATTTTATAAAACTGCATTAGCTCCTCTTGCTGAACATGGAGTCCCTTATGTCACAGTGACTTTATTGCCTGTGTTGACTAGCTTTCTCAGTACATCAGGATGTCTGACATAAACAATTTAAGAGGAAGAAAATTTTATCTAAGACCTGGTAATGGAGTTTGGAGTTTTCAGTCCATCACAGTACAGAGGGTGTGTGAGAGTGACAGAGAGGGGGAGGAGAGGGGAAACACTGGTTCTAAATTAACCTTGAAAGACACCCTGAGTGAGTCCTTTCCTCCAGCCAAGCCCTACCTCCTTCAGTTTCATCCCTTCACACAACACTATCACCAGCTGAGGACCAAGCATGCAGCACAGAAGCCTGAGAAGGACCACTCACAAGGGCAACCCAAAGCAGGAATGAAAACAATTAGGTACAGAGAACTAAAGTAGATTAGGATCCCAATGTGCAGCACTTAATTTGCTCACACAGGTACCTTCCAGATAAGCAGGCCACCAGAAGTGCAAACTCAGCTAATTTAACCAAGAGCAGTCACATGATCCAGCAAAGATCACTCACACCTTTTCCACGGAGACTTGGAGTGTGGGTTGCAGAGGCCAGTTAGGCAATGCACTGAGGGAGTGAGCCACTGTCAAAATGAGGATACAGTAAAGGGTAAGAGACAGAGAAATATAAGAGAAGGTCGCAGACTGCAACCCACCTCTATCCAGAATCAAGTTCCCATGAGCGTCCATGAAACACCCCTATTTTTGTTTATTTTATTTAGCTTGTTTATCTTTTCTGCAGAGAAGATAGTCCTAAATGATTCATTACACAGCAAACGTGGATTTCTACTGAGCAAGAAAGCAGTCCCCAGGAATCTCAGTGGCTCTGTGCAGGAGAAGTTTCTAAGATAACCTGAAGTATCACATTCATTGAACAGTGCAGTAACACTAAGACATGTCCATTGACTGGTGAGATATTAAAGTTACTCAAATTTAAAAACTGCTTCAGTTTAAATATCAGAACTAGACACCATCACTGGGCAGTCCGGCTGTATAACTCTAGTTTAGCTCTTGGGCTTTTCCTGCTTTTGATTGTTTTTCTCGGATCCAGGTGAGCCTTCTGCTCATCTCCTGGAAAGTGTCACTACAACTAATTGTTGATTAGTAGATGCTTATCTCCATCTCTTAGATTTTTAAGGAGAAGTTAACAGTCTTGAAATCTGATCCAGGAGGATCAGGTCACTACAGAGATCTCCGTCTTGAGCCTAGTATATTTCATCTCCACTGTTGTATACTAATGTGCTGAACATACTATAATGACCACAGTAAGTTTTATTCTGGCATATCCTCATACCTTCGTAGATTTTTATTCCCTGTCTATTTTAGTTTCTTATTTACCCAACCACTTATCCATCCATCCATCTCTCCATCCATCTATCTATTGAGGCCAACCACCCAATAAATATTTAGTAACTAGGACAGACTTGGTGCCTATAAGACATGTATAAATTGCATATTCATAATTGGAATGGATTTTATAATTGGATATTCCATCTTTAAAATATGCAACTAGAAGGTATTTTAATAGGATGGGAAAGTCTTAATGAAAACATAGCCCATGGGAAGCTCCGTGGAATCACTGAAGACACTTGCTAAAGGCCCATTATAGAGGAGTGGTTGGGGACAGAGGTGATGCTCTATTTCCCTCAGTGTTCCTTCCTTAATTGCTTCATTTAAACAACTGAAAAACAGTGCCTACTAATGGTTAATGTTCAATTAATGGTGCAGCTTATCAATAACAGCAAGATTTTTTCCTACAACACTATACTCTCAATTCTGGCCCTTACACCTACTCTTTCTATAACTTTCTTCATTTCAATAAATAAAAAGCCACCATGTTGCAGACCAGATGTTCTCTGGGAATTGGATTCTGAGATGGAGAGCTCATGGGTTCATGGAGTTTAATCAGGACCAGGTCCACAGAATATGAGAAGAGGAAGTGGTGGGATGGGGCAGAAGGAGGAGTTGGGCTGAGGCATGATATCTCTGGGACATTGCAGGAACCTTACAACTTGCAAAGAACCCTTTGATTCATACACAGTTGGAGTGGGGGGCTGGACTTTTATCTTCCACTCTCTGTGTCAACCAACTGATGTTTACCCGAGGCAGGGGCATAGCTTTGAACACAAGAGTTCTTTTCCCTTCAGGTCAATTATCAGAGAAGATTGAGAGTTGAGGGCTATTGGCTGGTCATGTATCCTGCAGTTGAGGACAGACTGATCAGTCCAAAAGAAAGGTCTTCCTGTTGTGTCCTAATAACCACCATTCTATCCTTCTCATCCTTATGACTTTGGCATCATCCTTGATTCTACTCTTTGTAACTGATTCTGTATTTAGTCACTTTAAAACTAGGTCAGCTCTTTTTGCTTCTGTGATCTAGACTCTATGGATTTCCTATATGAGAGGAGTTCCACCCCAAGAGACATCTGGAGGCTCATGACTTGGCTGTCACAGTATTTCCTTTTTTTCCTTTTTAATATTTATATATTACTTCAGGTTACATCTTCATCACCGTGCCCTCTTTCCACCCCTCCCAGTCCTGCCCTCCACCCTCTACCCCCGATCCCTTCCATCCCACTCCTCTGGAGTGGAGTGTCCCTACATATCAGTCCCTCACCCCAGTTCAGCAGTCATATGAAGGCCAACAGCCTCCTCATACACTGGGGGCTTACAAGGCAGCACCACTAGGGCAAAGTGTCTCATTGACAGGAAACAAAGTCTATGTTCCTGTTCCCTTTGGTGCATTGGTTGTAGTATAGTTATACTGTACTATATGGCTAAAATCCGATTATAAGTGAATAGATGCCCTGTTCATCCTTCTGAGTCTCAGTTAACTCACTCAGGATGAGCTTCTCTAGTTCCATCCATTTGGCTGCAAATTTCTTGATTTTGTTGTTTCTGATGGCTGAGTAGTATTTCATTGTGTATATGTACCACAGTTTTGTTTTGTTTTATCCATTCCTCAGTTGAGGGACATCTGGGTTGTTTCCAGTTTCTAGCTATTACAAATAAGACTGCTATGAACATAGATGAGGAAACTTCCTTGTGATTTGGTGAGACCCATACTTATCACCTTGTACAAAACTTAAGTCCAAGTGGATTAAAGAACTTAACATAAGGCCTGACACACTGAATCTATTAGAAGAGAAAGTGGGGAAAACCCTTGAACTCATAGGCACAGGTGACAACTTCCTGAACAGAACACCAATAGTTCAGGCTCTAAGACCAACAATCAATAAATGGGACCTCATGAAACTGAAAAGCTTCTGTAAGGCAAAAGACACTATCATTCAAACAAAATGGCAGCCTACAGATTGGGAAAAGATCTTTACCAACCCCACATCTGACAGAGGGCTTATATCCGAAATTTACAAAGAACTCAAGAAATTAAATGCCAGGAAAACAAATAATCCAATAAAAAATAGGGAACAGAGCTAAACAGAGAATCCACAAAGGAGGAATCCCTAATGGCTGAGAGACACTTGAAGAAATGCTCAGCATTCTTAATCATCAGAGAAATGCAACTCAAGAAGACTCTGAGATTCCATCTCACACCTATCAGAATGGCTAAGATCAAAAGCTCAAATGACAGCACATGCTGGAGAGGTTGTGGAGAAGGGGGAACACTCCCCCATTGCTGGTGGGAGTGCAGGCTTGTGCAACCACTATGGAAATCAGTTTGGTGATATCGTAGAAAACTTGGAATAGCTCTACCTCAAGACCCAGCCATACCACTTCTGGGTATACATCCAAATGATTCCTCTCACAGTATTTCTGACATTACTTTTGCTTTATATACCATTCTTTACTCCCCTGTAGCCCTGCTCTGCCTCAGATACTCCAGGTACCCTGCTGACCCAGCACCTTTAATTTCAACTTCAGTTGATATTCTTTTTGATCTCATGCATTTCTATTTTTTCTTAAAATCTCTTCTCTTTGTGCTTTGGTGTTACTTGAGCAAATCCATGGCCCCAGAATATACTAAGCAATGAGATGCTCCACCACTCAATCCAGCTTCCAGCCCACGTATCCTTGAGACATAGCTTCTAGGCTACCCTAGAATTTCTAGGGTCAAATGTTCTCCTCTCTCAGCCTTGTGAAGAGCTGGGATGACAGGTGTATGCCACCATGCCTGGCTAGGTGTCTCCTAGTGTGTCATATTATCTATCAGTATCTTAGTAAAACATCTCCGGTGAACAAGACTCCATCATGTCTGAAGTTTCAGGCCAGTTTGGCCCTCTGTCCTTTAATTTATTCCAAGCTTATATCTATCATTTCTGTACTATTTGCCTATTTCATTTTTTATCTGCTCAATCATCTGTCTCCCGTCAAAAATCTCAGTCCTGTAATGCAGGTCCTGCTTGACACCCTTATTCTTAGTGACTTTAGTGTTTAAAATAGCGCAGACAGCATATACTAGGTGCTAATAAATACTTGTTGAGTGACTAAATTGTTTGTGTATTTTAAGGAGATTTAGTGACAGACAAAGATCTCTATTCTATACCCTGAATCACTTACGATTAAGAAAGGCAAACAAGGGTCAAGCAGGAAAGCAGAAGAGATGAGTTTGGTACCCAGTCACAGATGCCAGTGACTCCAGTTCCAGGGAATCTAGTGGTCTTTTCTGACCTCCACAAAAATCCATACACATGTGGCATACATTCATACAGACACCCTACACACATGCACGTGTGTTCACACATACACAGGGAGAGAGAGAAAGAGAGAGAGATACAGAGGCAGACACACAGAGAGAAATACAGAGACACATGCACAGGCATATAGACACACACTGACATGCATACACAGAGAGACACACGCACATACATATACATGAAGACACACACTCAGACACATATGCACACAGATGCCCCTCCCCCATGTACACACAGACACACACACACACAGATAAAAACAAATCTTCAAAAGAAAAGAAAATCCACTTGTTACCTGAGAGAGAGAGAATCTGACAGGGGACCCCAGACTTTTCGACCCTTGGGCATTCAAGCAGACACTGAACTCAGGTATTTTGCCAAAGAGGCTCTGAAGACTGAACTTTAAGACATATAGTCTTCCTGGATTATCCACATAAGCTAGTGTAATCTTGATATTTAAAGTCATGGAATTCTTAATTCCATTATCAGACTTGTGTCAGGGGGAGTGATGTGAGGATAGTGGGATGAATGAAGCAGGAGAAGGCAGGGATGGATTGGGGAGATAGCTAAGTGCTTGCTTGCTGCACAAGCATGGGGTCTTTGGGTTTGATCTTCAGTACTCACCAATGTGAAAAGCTGGGCGTGGCTTGTGTACCTATAATCCCAATGTTGGGGAGTCAGAGACAAGCAGATCTCTGTAGTTTACTGGATGAGCAATCTAGAACAATTGGTAAATTCAGTGAGAGACTTTTATTCAAAAAATATACTGGAGAGAGATCATGGAAGACCAAGACAGACACATTGTCATCTGGCCTCTATTAACACATAGATACATGAACACACACACATGCACACATGCATGCACACACAAACTTGTGCATACACAGTACACATATACATACCTACACATGCACACAAATACATGTATATGTTCACATGCATGCAAACATATGTACACACATACACACATGTACAAACAGATAAAATAAGCTGAAGAAATTCCAAGTAAGAGAGAAAGACTGGGTCAACTTTTTGAGCCTTGAAGGTGTACAGAAATAATCATGAATCCAAAAAACTGGGTGTGGTACCTACCAATTGACAATGGCTTGTGACTGACAACCAGCAAAGAGCTAAGAATGACATGGCTGGGGGGTTTGTGGGTACACTCTGACAACAGCTTGCTCAAGCATGTGCCGGATTCATGCCCAGAGTCTCCAGAGAGCTTACCATGCTGAGCCTCTGATTGCAGGTATATGACTCCCCCCCTGGATAATCTGTCCGAGCCTGCTGGACTTCTGACCCACAGACCTTGGAGACAATAAGCAGGTATCACTGGAAACTTGGATTTTGTAGTAATGTGTTATAGTAACAGAGAGTTGGTATGTGTCTTAAAGGTATACTCTTCTTTACCATGGGGTATACAATCTGCACACAGAGAAAATGGAACCAATAACAAAACCACAAAGAATGGTTTGGACAGGACAATTCAATGCAGAATTAGCATAATGAAAAATGAATAGAAATGTTTCAAATATCCAGTGCTAGAGAATGTTAGATAGTTTACAGTGCATGCAAAGAATGGAGTACTTTAGAAATCATAAGGAGAGTTGGCATTAGGGGTTACTAGGGCAACCAAGCAGTCAACAAGGGAAAATTATCTTTAGTGAATTGGCAATATGAATGAACAAGGGGACTGATAGAGATAGAATATCAGCATTTTGCAACACCCAATGAATTAATAGATTTGGGAAAAATAAGCAGAGCATTTTGTTTCTCTAACTCTGAACTAGTCTTGAAAGCTTTGGATGGGGGCAAGGGGGTCTGCAGAACTCACACATTCTTACTAGAAAAGAAAAATCATTGCCAATAAACATAAATTTTTAACTTAAATATCTCAATTAAAAGCCTGGAGAGATGATGACTTCAGGCCTGAAGTCTCTTCTTGCAAGGACACCAATATTTGAACTGTGCCTCCCTGGACATTTTCATTTCTCCTGAATGAGTCCTTAGATACTTATTTCCAAACATGCCCTGAGGAGGTCAGGCTTTAACATGGACCTTTCAATCCACAGGGGGAAAATACATACAAAGAAATGACAAGATTCAAAGGACCAAAATTCAATTAGAATCTGGATAAAAGACATGAACAGAGCAGATATTTCTTATGCAAAAAAAGAAAAGCCTCAAAAAGATGTTCAACATAATTAGCCCTTAAAGAAACACAAACTGAATCCACAATGAGATGCCCATTACAAACTACAATTAGAATGTTTGAAATAAAAATAAAGCCTACAAATGGGCAAAATCTTGCCCATGAGATACACTAATTATTTTCTGTTTTTGAATCTTGGGATTAGAGGTATAGAGTCTGTGTGACAAGATGACATGCTCCCTGAACCAGCAGGTCTATATGGCTTGTGCTGGGGACTCGTTTATAGAAGGTTTGTGACCATGGTTCGATGAAACACCTGCTCATATAGAGAAGAATCTGTGAATGAGCGTGTGTCTTCTGATGCCTGAAGAATGTGAGCACAGTGCTGGGGTCTCTCTCTTTACTCCCTGCCCAAGCTCAGTGATGCTCCCTGACAATGACTTCAGCTCCTCTCAATCAGTCATGTGATTCGGCTCATTTCTCATAATTAGACTTAAACGGACCATTGGCACCCTACACAGTCTTCTTTTTCCTTCCGCACTTTCTCACACTGCCTTATTCTGGAACCTTCTCGTTGGGACACTGAATAGGAGGGACACTAGCCACCTGATTTCTTCAGAATGGCATATTCTGTCTGTGACTGGGAACTGGCTCCAAGTCTAGCTCGCAGCTTTTGGTAAACAGTAAGATGACTCAGATTAACTAGTTTCCAATAAAAGTCAACTCTGAATTCTTAATAAAGGGAAATATGATCTGAATCTCAATATCAAGATTAATAGTTTTTTTTATTGAAGTCATGGCATCATGGCAAGTACCTAAATTTATTGCTTTATATGGGAAAGTATTTATAAGTTTTGAGCATGTGGATGATGAACAATTTTGAATAACAATATTTAGTAGCAAGTAAAATATCAAAAAGTCTTCTGTTAATAATGACTTATAGATAAAACCCAATATATTCCTGATACATCATTGATCTGACCAATAGATTAATATTACACTGTGTTTTCCTTATCTCTACTGAGACCACAGTGATTTGTAAGGGACCAGGGATGTGAAATCAACATGTTCATATTATATGTACCAGATGTTTGAGTTGCATGTCAATTTATTGTTTTTTTTTTGTTTGAGGGCTCATGTGTAAGCAATAATTTTTAAACTTACTTTATAAATAACTGGGACTTTACAGCATCCCTAAAACCAAAAGCACTTTAAAGTTTTTTTTTTTTCCTTTTTGGTCATAGTATAATCATGACAGGAATTGGGATACTTTGGTTTCATAAAATTGTACATTTTGGAGGGTAGAATCAGTTAACATAAAGAATTAAGTGTGCCCTTAGAGGCCAGAAGAAGGTGCCAGAAACCCTGTGTCTGGAGTTCCAGGCAGCTATGATCCACCTGGCATGAAAGCTGGGAAGTAAAACCAGGTCCTTAGGAAGAGCCACAAGTGCTCTTAACCACTGAACCATCTCTAAAGCCTTGACTATGAACCTTTTGAAGGGTCCATTTGTCAGTTTCTCTTTTCTTTTAACTTTTAACTTATTTACTTGGCAATAGTCAAGAAATTACTCCAAATAACAATTTAATTTCTTCTTGTAATACAGTTGATGTAAAAATGAATTTAATATAAAACTGTTTGCTCCCAAAATTCTTTACTAGGTGAGAAATGAGCCCCTATAATAACTCCAGGGTATTAATACATTTATAGATTTTAGGACATCATGTTATAGTGTTAATTTTATTTCAAAAGACTGTTAGGGTAATAGCATATCTGATCATTATGAGGTTTACTAGGAATATGACATAAATAAATAAATGAAAAATGTCTAAGCTAAAAGTCTAGGTTTAAATTGTGTGTGAAAATATTTAAATAAAAGCAAGGTAAAGTGAATTTACTTTGAATTGTTGTGTGGATCTGTTATATCATCTGAATGGAAGAATATGGATGGAGCAATAACATCGCATCACATTCAATATACATGTGGTATTTTTAATACCTGGTCATGAGGCGAGCTTATAAGATAGAGCAAACATACGCATTAGCCTTTGAAAATGAAAGCCTGCACTCAAATGTTTTGTACAATTTTAACCCGTGAGTATTTTAAAGAAAATCACAGGGACTGAATTTGCTTCCCCTGGCTAGGTGGTGATGAAATAATTATAGTGGAACTGAAGAACCCAAAGATACAGAATATAAGAAGAGAGATGTGGTAGAGTTAGGCACAAGTTTCAGAGTGCTTCCGGGAGATGGTGAACTCAAGATACCGTTATCCTCACAGCGTTAGACATGAACATTCAGTCTACAGGAGGGTTGCTGCCATTGCTCTGCATGAAAGCCCACTCTGTCTTCTGCGTAGCAAATCAGAGTAAAATTAAACATCAAAGACTGCTCAGAAGAGGGAAGAGCACAAAAACCAAGCCATCAATTACCGTCAAAAAGAGAAGAAATGAGAGGCTGGTTGTGAATGAGATGTGAACCCAGCAGGACTGGGGTCTCTTCTTGGTCTGCTTGTGCTACTGTAGAAAATAGCAGAAACTAGGTGGTCACACATGATAGCCACCTGTGACAGAACATCAGGACGTTTGTAGCTGGTAGAGAGAGATGATGGGTAAGCAAAACAGAGAAGCGAAGAGAGAAACATCAGGAAATGGGAACTCAGAATTTGTAGGAAGTAGAGGCATAGATTTCAGCAGGGACCTGTGCAGAAACCCAGGAGAAAGCATCTCTGAGGGAGGACCTAGAGGATGCCGGGAGGGTGGAGATCAAGAGAAGTGAACACCAGCTGTGGCAGAGCATGCCTGGAAAGTGCCAGAAAAACAACAGGGGAAGGAGAGCTGTGTCCAGCTCACAATGGGTATAGACTTGTAGGAGCGGAGTCCTTTACAATGCTATCCACTCTCACTGCGCAGGCAGCCTTTCTGAGGTACTGCGAGCCATAGCAGAGTGTGAATGTAGGGTTCATTTGACCGAGTATAAAGGTTACTTGACTCTGGCCTTGTTGTGAGAACACACTAAGGGCAAAGGAGACAGGCCATGTGGGTGCATGGTTCTGTCATCTGGGAGACCAGTTCTGCTATTTATTGCAAGCTCTTTCCACCTTGTGCATCAGTCTGGATTTCTGGCTATTTACACTCTTCTGGTGTTTCTGTATCTGTCTTTGAAGGTAAAGCCAGCCAGGATGTGCTAACCAAGTGAATGTGAGGGTGGAGGATGAAGCCTTCACGTTGTTGGTCAGCTTGAGGGAGATAGTCTGGAAAGGCAAACAGAGGAGCAGGAGGTAGCACCAGGAACTCAACTGACCTGAGCTCTCACCAGGATGCAGAATGCTCGTTCAAATGAAGACTGAGAAACTGGAAGTACAAACTGGCCCACATCGATGTATGACAGAAGACTTACCCACAGCAAGTTTGCCTCCCTTAAGCTTTATCTAGACGTCTGTTATGTTCCAGCAGCCAAGGATTTTGCTGAGATGTTCTGATTGATATTTTAAAAATCGCATTTATCACAAAATACAGTATGAGAATCATTGCTTCCAAACCAGAGCACTGAGCTGATGGAGTCTGTAGCTGCTCCCAGCACCCTAGTTGTTTGGGGAAAATTCCAAGCTATTCATTCAATAATAGCATTTGCAATTACCTATGAGATTCCATTATAGGCACAAATGGTAATTGATGATTTTACCAGCTTGACACTTGAACTTACTCTCCATCACGGGGGCTATTTCTTCATTTCTAAAACCATCAGAATGGGAGTTAATGGGGGCTTACATATATTTTCTCCCACAGGTCAAAATGTCAAAATTTTTAATGTGCGTTTTAACAACAATTGAGGGAAGCTCCTGTGCCTAGACTGTCTGTCTGCATCCACCTGTAGACTTTGGGGAGTAAAACATCCGAGCTTGTGAATAGTTAGAATATACTCACAGTCTCCAGCGTCCAGTGAGCTATGTGCATTTTGAGTCATTGTTCATATTTGCTAGGGGAAACTAAGGTTAAAGGGGTTTATGATTTTGCCTGTGTTCAGAATTCTACAAAACAGTGAGTCTGGCATTTGAAACTAAGTCTATGACACCAATTCACACTCCCTCTCTCCCACAGCATTCTGTTCTAAGTCTCCCTCCCTTGGAAGCCCCTCTCCAGACACTAAGGTTTCATTCTTAGTGTTTCATTGTCATCTCTTTTTGTCTCTGTGTCTCTCCATACTGCCTCTACCTCCACTTCTGTATCCCTTGCCTAACTTCAAGTTTTTATTCTTAACAGGGATAAAACATGCATGGAGAAGATGATAAGATTTAAACCAACAAGGCTTCTAGTATTGCCTGGACTTCAGATAGCTCAGCTGGCTGTTGGTTTCATGTACCTAAGAGTCAGAATGAGGTCTGAATATTTGCCATGGATTGAATATCCTGGCCTTTCCATTCAATACATCGTCATTTCTAGTGGCCAGAAATAAAGGATTATGCAAAGTTTCTCAATCCCTTCTTGAACATACCTCATGTGTTTTATCGACTTGGTACTTTTTAACTCATGTAGAGTCCCAATAGCTAAAGACAAGAAGTGGAAACAAGAATTGAAGGCATAGATAGTGCTGACAGCTCCTGGTTTGTGTGAGAAGGGCTTGACAATTCCTCTCCCTGTGGATTAAGTTCATGGTGTATGCTCTTATCTGGAAATGAGTCCTGTTACCAGTGTTTGGAGGCAAAGTTTTGGGAAATTTTAAATATCCTCAGGAGAGAGGAAGGCTGTATTTACCAGGGTCAGTTGGTATAATTTACTAAATGTTTCAGCTTTGCTCCTTTCAGAGAGAAACAAAGGCTCCATCACTCTTCTGGCTGCTCTCCCGATGAAACTCACTGTGCCAGACAGAAACACGCATTTTGTTCATCCAGCACGAAAGCACAATTCTCTCATCTTGAATGTCAGAGGGACCACTGGGATTTGAATTGGATTAATATTAAAAACAATTTGTGATATTCTAGGCAGCCGTTTCACAGTCAATCATGTGGCAGTGATGATGGCATTACAATCATGCATTCCTGCATGTATTCTGGTACCTATGTTATAGACAGGTGCTTCCATGTATCATGGGAACAAAGGCATCTCGTTACTCTAAAAAAATGGACTGCTTTTCCACTGTTGCATAAAGTTTCATAAATACAAGAATGTAACACAATGAAATCATTACATTTAGAAAGATACACGCCTTGCATGGTGGTGGGTGAGTGGGTGAGTACATTCAGATGTATGTGCACATGTATGTACATGTGTGTGAAGGACAGAGGTTGGGATCAGCTCTGCTTCTCAGTCCATTTCCACTTTATTTTTCTGTGTCTTGGTGTCTCACTGACTCAGCTAAACAGGACTGACAGAAAGCCCGGAGATCGCCATGACTCTCTTTCCCTGGTTATAGATCTACAGACACACCACTGCCCGTGACTTCCATCATGGGGGCGGGGATTTGAACTCAAGCTCTATGTCTGTGCAACAAGCTCTCTACTAAGAGTCATCTCTCTAGGCAGAGATATGTGCTTCTTAGGTGTATGTTTTACTTGGGAAATTTTGTTGATACTATCCTAAGCATCTATTTACTATTTGCTAGTTTCCTCATTATAAGCCCTTTGATGGGAGGAAGGGGTCCACTTCCTATGTTGGAAACTTGCATAACTGTGTGCTGCTTCTACGGCTCATAGATGTTCATGTGTGTCTTATGAATCTGGCCTAAACACTCGGAGGAACCCTTTGAGCAATGCTTTCAAAGAGACAGGACCTTTGAGAATGGTTGAGAGTGGAATGTGGATCCAGGGGAGTAGCAGCCGTGAATGTGAGTCCTCAGGCCTCCTCTTAGGAAGACTGCTCTGTACACTCATCCTCTGAGAGTCAGTCAACTCAAGCAACAAATGCCTTACACATGGATTGTCAGAGGGTATTCTGTGGAGCCTGGGAAACTGGACCAGTAAAGCAAATGGAGGCATTTACTTTAACACACCCCCGGGGGAATTAGAGAGGTGACTCAGTCAGTGGTGGACTTGCCTTGCAAACATGGGGACTGAGTTTGGTCCTGGGCACCAGGGTGCACACATGTAATCTCAGCACTAGAGAGACAGAGATCTCAAACCCATGGGGCTTCTTCTCCACCATGACCAGTGAGTCCCAAGCCAGTGGGAGATCCTGTTTGAAAACCAAGGTGGATGCCTTCTGAGGCATGATTCAAGAATGAGCCTCCACTGGAGTGCTCAGACCTATGTACACACCTAACTGAATAAAATTACCCTTTAAGCTCATAAAGTTATTCACACTAAATGGAGAAAGGGGCAAAATATGTCTTAAAAGATGAACTATTTGTTTATTATATAGTCTACACATTTTAAAGCATCTTGTTTTAAGAGATACTCAAATGTTCTCTTTCCATGAGTCTCCTTTTAATTGGTTTCCTGTAGTCAAATTTTTTTTTCTAATTATTTATTTGAAGAAAGTATAATTAACAACCAGGAGAATATTTCAGTTGCCCCTGGGTTCACTCATTGGCAACATTTATAGTCTTGCTTTTTTAATTTTGTTTTTCAGAAAGATCTACCTAGGAATATAAATTTTGCAACTGTTTCTGCCCTTGTTTGCTCTCTGTTGTTGTGATAAAAACAATGACCAAAAGAAATTTGGGGAGGAAAGAGTTTAGGTAGTTTCCACTTCTCAAGCACAGTCTATCACAAGGGAAGTCGGGTTGAGAATTCAAGCAGAAACAGAGGCAAACGCGATGGGGGAATACTGCTTACTGTTGTGCTCCAAATGGCTAGATCACTTTACTTTCTTAAAGCACCAGGTTTACCTCCCAGGGGTGGACCTTCTCAGATCAGCCATTAAACAAGAAAATGTCCCCACAGATTCACCTGCAGAACAATCTCACTGTAGCAATTGCTCAGCTGAGGTTCCATCTTCCCAAGAAACTCCAGTTCTGTTCCAATCAAATTGACAAAACTAACCAGTACAGTATCCAATCCCTCAATAGTGGTTTTAAGGGGAAGAGGATATAATGATTACTGTAAACTATATCCAGGTTATGATAGAAGAGTTTTGATAACTTGCCTGCAGTCTCAAAGCTGGAAGAAAAGAGAAACTGCAGTATGTATAAGTGTTTATTTAAGCCCAGAGACTTACAGTTCCTGACTTAGTATATTCAGTAGAAAGAAAATTTTTCCCAGCTCCATTCTAAACCAGTAGAATTTCCAAAACACAATAATGCCCGTTGCTTATGTATTAAATACAGAGTGTTTAATTTCTTGATTTATTACATCATGATAACTTCTAATATCTTTACATATTTGGAAGAGATGATGAAAATTATTAAAATGTATAACTTCTAATATCATTACATATTTGGAAATAATGATGAAAATTATTAGAATTAATATGTACTGAACACATATAGCTGGATCAATAACTACTGGGAAACAGAAAACCCCAATGTTTATTAGACCAAATGCAATGTTTTCTCTTGAGTCTATCTTGTTGGGAAAGTTATGAAGACTTGGGTTAGACTAAGTTGTCCTTGGGTATATATACACATATACATATATCTTTAAAATATATGTATGTATAATATAATGTATATTATATATCTTGACTAGGCTTCACACTCCTGCACATGTATGCACCACTGACTGGACTTGGTGGGTTATGCAAAAATAAGATATGAAGTTTGTAGGAAGAAGTGTTGGAGGGCACTAGTGGGGTGCTGGAAGGAGGGAGTTGGGAAAGGTATGATACTGTTGCCTGCCATTGGATCTCTTTCACAAAGCTGAGCTGCCTTGTCTGACCTCAGTGGGAGAGGGTGCGCTGAGTCCTGCTGCGACTTCATGTACCAGGGTGAGCTGGTAGCCATGAAAGGCCTCCCCTTCTGTGAGGAGAAGGGGACAGAGCAATGGGGGAGTAAGAGGATGGAACTGGAAGGAGAGGAGGGAGGGGGGCTGTGATAAGGCTGTAAAGTAAATAATAAAAAAGGTACAGTTTATACATACAGGAACTTTTCAAATAATAAATAAGATTAAGAGTAGAGCAACAAGGTGAATGTAAAAGCTCTTGTTAGTATTTGCCAAAACCAACATTATTTGGTGTCTCAATGAAAGTCAAGCATTTCTCACACACATTTAGTATAGATTATATTTCCCCACACTTTTAAAGAGATAAAATGACAAGCAGACCAGTTACAGTAAGACTGAAGACAGTAAAGCAATCTAAGAGAAACCGGCTAATCAGAAGTGGTGAGCAGTGCTGAGACGTTGCCAGCCAGGACATTCTTAGAGGGCACCTCCACAAGTGCACTCCAGGTAGGGCAAGGGCACACCCTGAGCAGCTGTGTCTCTACACTGGAGAAGTCCACCATTTACATGAAAATGGACGTTCCCAAGCCCACTTGTTCAGATGGCACATCTCTTACACTTATGTGGCTTGCAGCACAGCTGGCTTTTAGGAAAAGGAGTGAGGAGGAACTGCACTGTCCTGTCTTCATCTCCCTAAATGCAAAGCTCCCATTCTGGCAACACACATCAGTCTCTTGGAGTGTTATTGGTATGGTTCAGTATATTCAAGTCAGATGATGACATGAGAATGTGTCTGAGGGGGAACAACTGGAGAGGCACGCATGTGGGCTGACAATAGTTGAAGTTTTTAACAATTTTTTTCTTATGTTGAGGCAAATTCTACCTCACCGCTATTGAGGCTTGATGTTCATTTCCTGACTCGAGATTAGGATGAACTGATTTGATTGTGTAGCCACGTGCTGTCCTCCAGACAGAATTTCTCCTCTCTAGTATGCAATATGTTGACTCTCTCTACATTACTCATATCAGCAGTCACATTAACATTCTCCTAAAGTAGACCTTTGGGATGTTTTTATCAAGAAGTTTGACTCAGCTATCCTTCTCCCAAAAAGCACGTGTTATAAATGTGGGTGGAAGACACAGAAAAGCTTGTCCCTTGTTCCCAGGATAACCCTCAAATGTACTTCTAAACACTGTCTAATGTATTCCTAGAAGGGCCATGAATATTTCCATGTAATTTTCTCTGCGTTGTGATTTACTGAGGATTATTTCTTGGAAGTTAGAACCACCATTCTGCAATTATAACACGACACTTACCATCCTTATCAACCATTCCTCATGCCACTGTGAAGTTTGCATTCTAAATGGTGCTTTACACAGAGAGTCTTGTTGGAAAAAAAGAAAACTTTATATCTTCCTTCTTTTCTTTCTTTCCTTTCCCCTTGTATTAAAAAACACAAAGTACTTGGAATCTGCTCTGGGGAAATGAGCATGTTACCTTCCTGATGCAAGGCATAAGCCTAAACTTTAATGGATTCTTCAAGAAAGACCAGTTTGCAGCAGAGACTCTTTTTATCCTACAGTGGTGATAGGGAACTAGAAGCTGGGGATTTTTAACAATGAAGAAGAAATCTGGGGCTTTTGAAAGAGTAGAATGATGTATGGTTATAAAACTATTCCATTTGCATTTAAAACATGCCTAACCATCTACAAAGAAAATAACTTTTTTAATATTTTAACTAATTATGCTGACATATTCATGCTTTAAAAATCACTGGTCAAACATTGTTTGGAATAAAATAGTGAAGACTTGGGTGTAAAAACTTGCTTGAATGTATTCAGTGTAGTGAAAGATGTCTGTCACTTTACTTCTTTAGGTTTTAACTTGTATAACAGCAGTATATTAGATTATTTTAAAAGCCTGTTATTTCAAGATTAATATTGCTAATGCTGAACTTAAGAGTAGTCATCCTGATTTTGGCTAATGCCTACTATATAACTCATTCCAGTAGTCAACATGCCCCTTTGTTTATACACAGCTTAATGCAACTTGAGTCAGTCAATGTATCAGTCAATCAATCAAAATATAGTAACTCACATCTAGATCCTTTGTTGTGTGAATTGTCTTTTTGATGAGAAGTTGCGAAGCAAGAAACAAGTATCTGAAAGTGTTTTGGAAGTTGCCAATGGAGAAAAGCAATCAATACTCCTACTTAGACATAAAGCCTTTAAGTCACAACAGTGACCAGTATTGAAAGTTAAATCCAAGGGTGCAATACTGGCACTAATGCCTGGGCAATAACCAACAGCTTCTTATTGGACTAGAGACCCAAAAAATAGGAGGGAATTCAATCCCAGTACTATAAAACAACCAACTACCTGTAGCTGATGAGAAAGGACAAGGAACTGAGAGGATAGTTCATCATTGTGACTTTTCTATTTATTTATTTACTTATTTACTTACTTACTTACTTACATACTTACTTATTTACTTATCTATCTATTTATTTATTTTATGTTTATTTATTACTTCAGGTTACATCTCCATCAAAGTACCCTCTTTCCACCCCTACCAGTCCTGCCCTTCCACCCTCTACCCCCTATCCTTTCCAACCCACTCCTTCGGAGTGGAGTGTCCCTACATATCAGTCCTTCGCCCCAGTTCATCTGTCACATGAGGACTAAAAGCTTAGATGGGCATGAAAGTGCACGCCTTTAATCCTTATTCTGCCATTAAGCAGACATTATAAATGAGTACACACAGAGACCGCATGGATTTTAACAAGCCTTGGCCTGAGTTGTGCATTCTTAGCCCATCTAAGCTAGCTCATAATTCTATTACCAAAATATGACCCCATATATACATACGTCCCCTTGGACTGCCATTCTCCACGATATGCTGATATCCCTGGCCATGTGGAATGAGGTTCCTTTTTCTAACCCATGGTGTATGCCTCCTTCCTGCTGCTCCTGGTGGAATCCCTTAATTCTCTGTCTCAAGCACAGGCTTCCTTCTCTAATCCCAGGAAGTCCCACCTTTCTCTGTCTTTGCCCAATCTCAGGCCTCGGCATTTTATTTAACCAATCAGAGTCAAGGTAAGTAACAGACAGCAAGCAGCACCAATTAATTAACATTTAGAATGCTTAACACTACCCCAACAGGACTGGTCCTAGGCTCACTACACATATAAAGCTGATAGGCTACTTGGTCCTCAAGTGGATCCCCTAACAATTGGAATGGGGTCTATCTGAGACTGAGATGATGTTTCCTCCTTCTGGAGCTCATTTTCCTAGCAGAGTTGCCTTATCTTGCCTCAATGGAAGAGGAGACACTTAGTCCTGATGTGATTTGATGTGCTGGAGTGGATTGGTACTGGCTGCATGAGGGGGGAGTATGAGAGAAGTAGGTGGGAGGATGAGACTGGGAGGTAAAGAGGGATGGTGATTGGAATGTAAAATAAACAAAAAAGATAGTGATATTAGAACAAAAACAAAAACAAATGCAAAATATATTCAGCAATGCGTTGTGAGAAGCTTATAATTCATTCGCTTCTGGTAAAGTGTGGGCTTTGGAATTACTATGTAAGGGAAGAGGAGGAGATGAGATTTCTCCATTTGCTTGTAGGTCACTTGGTCTTGAGACAAATGAAGAAGCCTCTTGGTGCTCTACTTCTTTTTTTTTTTCAGATGGAAAGTCCAAATATCACAGAGATTAAATAAAATAATATTCTATGAAGACTTAGCACTGTGTGTGTTTTATATAAGAACTAAAAATAGGTGTTTTATGATATTAATTTTCTTATCATCATTTATCAACTATTTATTGACTTAAAAGATATATATGTATATATATGTTAGATACTGTTTAAAATACTGGAAACACAAACACATATACCTCCATGGATCAACCAAAATAAAGAGAAACAAAAATATCGTCAATAAGACAAAGTCCCAATCACTCAATAGAATGCACATTTACAGAGTATTTTTACTGTCTTGTCCATATGCCATATGCTTATGTTATTAAGCAGCTGGAAAAAAAAGAAGGATAATAATAAAACCAGCAAGTAAGAATTACTGATTGCCTATCACACGGTGTACCATTTTGCCTATTATCTTGAAGAATCAAAGACACACAAACGACCATGAAGTTGATTTAAAAATTCCTGTTTAATGGACTGGGAAATGGAAGTTCATCAGTCTCAAGGATAAACTACTATATCTAAGGCGTAAGCATCTTACCTGGTACAAAGAGTCTTCAACCTTCACAACCATGTAGACAAATCACTTAGTCTAGGCAGACTTACTAATACCAGATGAGGGGGCAGGGGGAGTGGGATATGAAGAACATCTTTTTTTTTTTTTTTTCATCTTTTGTAAAACCTCCATGAAATCTCAGCAATATGACCACCTAAACAAGGACCTGTATAATAACAGCTCCAGTAGACATGTCAATACAGATGGGGGAAATGGGAAATCTCACAAGGCCCCACCCTTAGATGATGAGCCACTGGCATTCAAGGTTGCTGAAAGAAAAACCTGACAGGTTAACCATTTCCAAGTGGTCATGGGAAAGTGCACATATACATATGAATAGACCCAGCGCTGAAGAGGTCATGGATTTGGGAGGGAGTGGGGGACATAAAGAGGAGTTGGAAGTGAAAGGGGATGGGGTGAGAATGATTTAAGTACAGTGGTTGTACATGAAATTCTCAAAAATATAAAATAAACTAAAATTTTGGGGTGCTCACGCACAACTGTTAATGTGAAGCCACATGTGATGAGAGGCCATGAGTGCAGTTTCTTTTCATACCTAGAAGGCACTATTTTGTGGTTCCCCAATTCTAACTCCTGGCCATCATCCCCACTCTCTTCCATAAAGTTCACCAAGCATTAGCCAACTTCCCACCTCAGAAAATGTCACTTCAGTTGAGACCCTACAGACAGGAAACGGCTGCCAGGGAAAAGTTAGTTTTTGGGATTTTGTTTTTATTTTGTTTTGTTTTTTAGAAATAGGGCCTCTGGAAGATTGCCCATGCTACATTAGTTATCCGTAGACCCATGTGCAGGTGTGCAACACTAAATAAACTCAGGAGGAAAGGAGAGGACATGAACAAAGTGTTGAGTGAGATGTCAGACCCAGAAGAGTTGGAATGAGGGAGTCAGGGTAGATTTGATGAAAAATAAAATGAATGTTTTTGTATATGAAGAAAATAAAAATATGTGGGCTAAAACCCTGTGGGTTATTTTACAAGAGACAAGTATGTAACTATGATAGCAGAATCTCAGCCTAGTCCCCACCTCTTCTTTTCAACTAGTCTTTCTCTTGATCTAACGGTCAGTCCTGTGGAGACTACCATCTTCTCTCACTCTTCCATCCAGCCTCAGTGAGTGCCACTGCAAGATACTGACCTAGAAGACCAGGGAGCTAAGAAGACTCCCTCATGACTTCCTCCCTCCTGAACACACTGGGATCACCATGGTCAGCCCATCCCACATCTTAGACCCACTGACTCAGCTTTTCCTGTCCCTCTGTTCTGATGGTCGGCAATCTTCTTTCTGTTTTGCTTAACTTGTCTGCATACATTCCCTGGACCCCAATTCACGTTGCTATCTTCCCCAGTGTGTGTGGGAATTTGAGAAAGTTCTTATTTTCTTTTACTACATATTTGTTCTTAATCTATCATCATCTTCATGTAGGGTGGAGCTAAGCTGTGTGACGTCAGTGACAGAATCCAGCCCCCACACAACTTGCTTGACTAACACAGTGTCTGTTAGGCAGCTGCCACTCAAAAAGGATCCCCATGTGCTTGAAAAAGATGATTTACCGAAATCATGGGCATTGGTTGGTTCTGCACGAAGCCACTAACATGAAGCTGGTACTTCATGCTTGGTTAATGTTTTCTAACATAAAGGGGCCCATAAAATGCCAGCCTGGGCATTGGATTTTAATGAGCATTGCATAGTAATTTAGAAATAGAAAGTTTGTGGATAATCTACATGTGTCCATCATTTATTCATTTGCTTCTGTGAAGTCAGAGACATCAAATAAGTTCTTACTTAATAGTGAGGGACGGGATGACTCCTTCAAGTCAAAATGGTGTTGGAGGTCCTTGTCAGAGAATAGGCAAGGGACGGGGGAAAGTCATAGAGACTGCAAAGAAATAAAGCTGTACTCACTCATAGACAATCTGAGCTTGTTTGTAGAAAATCCCAAGGGACTGCTGAAAATGGCTAAGAGTGGCAAATGATTTCCAAGGGATGGCAAGATGTAATCTAATGTCTAAAACCCACTGTCTCTGTATGCTAGTAACAAGCAATCCAAGGATAAAATTCAGATCCAGCTCTCACTCACTCTGCCAGAGCTCTTGAGAAGTTGCACAAAAGAATGTCTCAGAAGGTCTCTAGGCAGCTCTTGACAGTGAATGCTGGAAATCCAGGCATGAGAGAAACAGTCAGTAGAATTAAGGACCCTGATGTGGGACAATGTGATCATCTTGTCCTTAATACTGCTACCATTTTACAACCCTGTACAGAAATCCACACATGTCCTGTAGGAATTTTTTGACCCTTTGTGACTGCCATTGTTATAAGCAGTGTGGTTCTGAATATCTACAAATCTTCAAATCAGTGTAGGATAATGAGTCTGGTGTTTACCTAAGGAGAGACACCGACTATCTCCTCAAATGTGCTGTTTTCTGTGAAGTTCATCTTCCCCCAACAGTCAGATCCTTTGAGCCCTACAGCAGCTGTTGGGCCTAGATTTCATTTCAACAATTCTTATACTAATTGTGAGACACAGACATAGCCCTAAAGTTCTTATGTTGAGCAAATGGTACTTCTTTGTGGAGGAGGCTGTGTGAATAAATGCTGTAAGCTTCTTTAATTGTCAGACACTGGAAAACAGGCTACAAATGGCAAGCAATAAGGAACACCCAGCATTTCCAAAACCCTGCTAACTCTGAAAGTTTTGTGCCTAGCACCTCTGACAGCATTGTCTAAAAGCACCTTGGCAGATGGAAATAAATGAAGCTAAGCCAGAGCATAGAGAGCTGAGAAATATTTGGCAGCAATCACATCCTCAAACTGCAAAGTGTAAGAAAGCAAAGGCACATCAAAACTAAATAAAACAAATCACTGGAAAGCCTGATATCACCCTTCTATTTTTTTTTCAGTCCTAAGACCAGCCAGTCTTTAAATAAAAGGAGCTAGTTGGTGAAATGCAAGTGCTTCCAGAATTCAGAAATTTAAAATAGGAAATAATTGCCATCCATCTGGGTGACCTTAAATATACACTTAGCATCATTTTTTCAGTCTACTATTTTAACTCCTATATAAATTGGAGTTTTCTTGAAGTATTCTAGAGGCATTTCTAATAAAATATTAAACACATTTATATAAATCACATCATGACCATTGAGTTGGATTCACTTTATGAATACTTATTAGTTGAGTTGTCTGTTCTTTCATGTATCCCATGCATTTTGGTTCCTTAATTATCCCCAATAACTTCCTAGTATCTCTTTATTCCATATTTACTAATTATATATATATATACATATATATGAAATATGGATATATCTCACACTCTGATGGGCATTGGTAAAATATATGTGTATGTATAGAGTGTGTGTATATATATATATGCATAATGTAAAATATATGCAGCATCTATGTCCCTATGAGCTCTTCACATTGTTAGAGAAAAGCTACTAATGAAATGGCTAAATGCATGTGCATACATATGCATAATTTTAATAAAAGTTGTAGATTCGTGTGGAAATTTAATTTGTTCTACCTAATGCAGACAGAGATGTTATTTGGGGAAGAAGCATTTGTATCAAGACTTGAGGTATAGAGAGATGTTTAAGCAAGCAAGGCAGGAAAGGAGGCAGAACACTCCAGAAGGAGGGAATGGCTCTAGCAAGGGTGCTGATAAAATTGCATGATTTCTCTCTGGTGTGATGTGGACCGTGAGTCAGGAACTCAGACCTGGAATGGAGAAGGCTCAACATGAGATTAAGAGAGGTCTGAAGAGAACATAGATTAAACAGAGAAGGGGAGAGATGACAATGACCCGTTGAAAGGACTCTAGCTAGATATAAGGTGAAGAAACACAAGAAGAAAGCAAAGCTGATAGGAAGGAAAGGAGGGTGGCTATACACAGTGTGCCCAGTGAGAACCTGAGTCACATCGTCAACATCTATTCCAAGCCCCTTGAGGGCATCTATCAGCTATCTGGAAAGTGATTTTTCTTGTCTGTGAAGCAGAAGCTATACAAACAATATTTCTCCAGTAACGTGTCTGTGAAGACTGAGCAGCTAGTTCTGGGGTGTGTGCTGTGAAATGCACCAAGTACTAGCTTACTGGAAAGCAGCCCCAGGCAGACGTGGCCCTACAAGTAGAGTGATAGTAGCCAGATTCCACCTGTGTTCCTAGTTGGTGTCGGGAGTATGAGTCTTTTGCCATATAAATTATATGTATATGTATACATATATCTATATATGTATATTTTTTGAGACAGGGTTTCATATACCCCAGGCTGTCTTGAACTCATTATATAGCCAACAAGGATATTGACCCTCTGATTACTCTGCCCCTACCTCCAGTGTACAACCCCACACCTGACACACAGGATACTGGGATGCCAGATAAGCACTCTCTCATTTGTGCTCCACCTCCAGCCCTGGAATAGGATTCCTGAAAAACCAAACTGTTTTCCTCTACTGGACTTTGTATATAGTCCTGACAGTGCCAGTCAGTCTTAGGTTCAATGTTTTCTCTGCCAATTCCTGAATTTATTAAAAGTAACAATGCTCTCCGTGGCTGAGTTGATGAGTGAATTTGAAAGAAAGTGGGATGTTTTCCTCATTTTCTTCCCTTGTCTCTTCTATAGCTATCCACAATATCATTCTTTGTCCTTTTTTTTGGTGTCTGTTATTTATGTCACTCCTTTTTCTTTTGATTGATAGATACAGAGTAGATATTTATTATTCTTATATTTATATTCTGGACTGGGGAGATGGATCAGTAGATAAAGCCACTTGCTGAAAAGTCTGATGACCTGAGTTCCTTACTAGGAACTAAAATGGTGGAGGGAGAGAAATCCTGAAAGCTGTTCTCTGACATGCACACAGAGGCTGTGGTGCATGTAAGGGCACAGATACACGTGTGCACACGCACACACACACACACACACACACACACACACACACACACAAAAGAGAAAAAATATAATTGCAAAATGTTATATTTACATTTTGTGGTTATCTTCATAAATAAGTTAGTTATTTTTGAAAATGTATAGTTGTATGTTTTGACATTGAATTTATTTTATTCATTTTCTTATATGGAATAAAATATAATACTCCATAATTCTTGTGAATAGCAGGCTCTTCTAATAATCCTAGGAACTAAAGGATTGTGTCTTGCCTTCCTTATTCATTCTGACAATTTGAGCTGATTAAGTAGTTTTGTGCCACTTATATTTAATATAATTCTTATATAGTTAGATTAAACTATATTATATATACATAGTAATATTTTAGAATATGTATTTTCAATTTTATCTTTAAGGCTTAAGAAATGCACGGGAAAAAAGCTATAAAAGTAAAAGGAGATGCATTTCATTTGATAGTTGCTGAAAATTCATTTGCTTAGGAAAATGATCTAGAAGGTCTTTCTGGAAAGGGCTAAATTGTACATTTTTTAGACTTTTGAACTTTTCAGACTTTGTTCCGAGTACTCATATCTTCTGTTGGGGACTAAAGCAGCCACAGATGCTCGCAGATGGGCAGACATGTCTGTGTGCTAATCGACATCGTTTACAAGACAGGGTGTGAAGCAAGCTCGGTTAACAGAGCACAGCTTGTTACCCCCACTCTGAGGTTTACAACAAATCTATTTGACTTTCAGAGCTGCTGTTGAATCATATGTTATAACTCTAAATACATTGTAAGGTCCCGAAAAGAATAAGCTTCTGTTTCTGGCAAGCTGCGGACTAGGACTACTGCTATTTCATTGTAATCCCACATGTGTAGATGCAGATCACACATTATAGATGAGAACACGAGACAAAATGGATGGGTATTTGAATATCAATTACTTTAAAATTAGTCTTGGTGAATATATTCTTTTCTCTATTTTTTAGAGATTTAGTGTGTGTCTGCGTGTGTGCATGTGTGTCATGTGTGTGTATGTGTGTGTGTGTGTGTGTGTGTGTGTGTGTGTGTGTGTGTGTGTTCCATGCCTTTGTATAAGTAGGACAGAAAAGGACCAGGGATTCCTTCCTGCAGGATGCTGGGCTTGCTAAATCAGTTCTTGGATCCAGACTCTGTTCCTCCTGAGCTGCAGCAAGTAATGTTGAGCTCACCCTTCTCCCCAGACCTACATCTCTTCTCAAATTTACCCAAAGACCAAAATTCTTCACTCTCTTGTCTAGATCTATTTGTATGAGTTTCCTGTCATTGAAATAATTTTCTTTAACCTCTCCTGTAGTATAAATCGCTAAAATTTTGTTGTTTCTGCTTTTGTTTGTAAGGAGTTATTTTTAGCTTTCATCTCTGAGTTACATTTTTTTTCACTAGGATTAGAACTCTGGGTTGGCATCATCATAAGAAAAACATTCAGCTCCTCATTGCAAAGATTTCATTTGCAAAAACTTCCTCCTCACTGCTTTCACATATTCCATTCCTCTAAGTTTTCCATAAGTGATTGAAGCTTGGCTTGTTCTTTAACCTTCTTAATTCCCCCTGAATTTCACTTTTTGAAGATTCTCACACTGTATCTTTCAGTTAGATTAATTTTTTGTATTTTCTAATTTTTAAAAATAATGTTTATTTATTACATCAAGTTACATCTCCATCACAGTGACCTCTTTCCACCCTCCTGGTTCCACCCTCCCACCCTCTCCTTCCTCTCCCACCCGTCCCACTCCTCTGATGTGGAGTGTCCCTACAAATCAGCCCCTCTCAGTTCAACAGACATATGAGGGCTAAGAGCTTCCTCTTGCACTGGGGGCCTACATGGTAGCACCCCTAGGGCAAATTGTCCCATTGATAGGTAACAAAATCTATGTTCCTGATCTTTTGGTGTGTTGGTTGTAGGATAGTTATCCTGTACTATATGGCTAAAATCCAATTATAAGTGAGTAGATGCCATGTGCATCTTTCTGAGTTTGGGTTAGCTCACTCAGGATGAGCTTTTCTAGTTCCATCCATTTGGCTACCAATTGCATGATTTCCTTGTTTCTGATAGCTGAGTAATATTCCATTGTGTAAATGTACCACAAATTTTTTTAACCATTTCTCCGTTGAGGGACATCTGGGTTGTTTCCAGTTTCTAGCAATTACAAATACATCTATGCTATGAACATAGATGAGGAGATGTCCTTGTGGTTTGGTGAGGAATTGTTTTGGTGGATACCCAGAAGTAGTGTGGCTGGGTCTTAAGGTAGGGCTATTCCAAGTTTGCTAAGATATTGCCAGACTGATATCCATAGTGGTTGTACAAGTTTGCACTCCTACCAGCAATGGAGGAATGTTCCCCTTTCTCCACAACCTTGCCAGCATGTGCTGTCAAAAGCTTCTGTACAGCAAAGGACACTGTCACTAGAGCAAAACGGCAACCTACAGATTGGGAAAGGATCTTTATCAACCCCACATCTGAAAGAGGGCTAATCTCCAAAATTTAAAAAGAACTCAAGAAATTAAACACCAAGACACCAAATAATCCATCAAAAAATGGGAAACAGAGCTAAACTAAGAATTCACAAAGGAGGAATCTTTAATGGCAGTGAGACATTTGAAGAAATGTTCAACATCCTTAATCATCGGAGAAATGCAACTCAAGATAACTCTGAGATTCCATCTCATACCTGTCAGAATGACTAAGATCAAAAATTCAAATGTATTTTCTAATGTTATGGGTTTTTTAAAATAAATTTATTTATTTGTTGCTTCAGGTTACATCTCCATCATATTGTTCTCTTTCCCCCCTTCCCAGCCCTGCCCTCCCATCCTCTACCCCCTAACTCTTCCATCTTGCTCCTCTGGAGTGGAGTGTCCCTACATAACAGTCCCTCGCCCCCGTTCAGAAGTCATATGAGGGCCAAGAGCCTCTTCATACAATACGGGCCTACAAGGCAGTACCACCAGTGAAAAGTGTCTCATTGCTAGGGGAGGGAAAACTAAAAAACAGACCAACAAACAAACAAAAAGTCTATGTCAATGTTCCCTTTGGTGTGTTGGTTGTAGTACAGATATCCTGTACTATATACCTAAAATCCTACTATAAGTGAAATATCCCTAATGGCCGAGAGACACCTGAAGAAATTCTCAACATCCTTAATCATCAGAGAAATACAACTCAAGACAACTCTGAGGTTCCATATCACACCTGTCAGAATGGCTAAGATCAAAAGCTCAAATGACAGCACATGCTGGTGAGGGTGTGGAGAAAGGGGAACCCTCCTCCATTGCTGGTGGGAGTGCAGGCTTGTGCAACCACTATGGAGGTCAGTATGGTGATATCTTAGAAAACTTGGAATAGCTTTGCCTCAGGACCCAGCCATACCACTCTGGGTATACACCCAAATGCCTCTTCATGGAATCATAAGGAAGTTTCCTCATCTATGTTCATAGCAGCCTTATTTGTAATAGCTAGAAACTGGAAACAACCCAGATGTCCCTCAACTGAAGAATGGATTAAAAAACTGTGGTACATCTATACAATGGAATACTACTCAGCCATCAGAAACAATGAAATTATGCAATTTGCAGCCAAATGGATGGAACTAGAGAAGCTCATCCTGAATGAACTAACCTAGACTCAGAAGAATGCACATGGCATCTATTCACTTAATTTTATGGTTTTTAATAATACAATTTCAACCTGTAATGCTATACATTTAACTTTAGCAAATGCTTTTAGTTCCATACCTATATCTTCTAGCTGTCTCTTCATTATATTTATGTTTTAATCTAAATATTTGGATAAATTTATACTAATCGTTAATGAAACTTTAGTTTTAACTTATTAGTTAACTTCAGTTGTATCTGTTCCCATTGACTATATTTTTGACTGTCATATTTTCCTGAATCTGTACTCTTTATTGTTTAGTAAGCAGGGCCATTTCATTTCTGAAAACCTGGTTGTGTTTTATTCTGTCAAGATAACTTACCTAATGTTCAGCACACAGTAAGCGTGCTGACTGTTCTCACCTCTTGAGCTATGTCTTTTGGGGTTCACTGCAACAGATCTGCATTGACCGCTTCTCCCTTGCTAGCTCCCATCAAACCCTACCTCCCGTCTCCATTTCTCAGAGCTCTCTAAGACTTTTCTATCTGCCTGGGCAGGCCTCCCGAGTCCCTTCCTTGAAGTAACTCTACAGACACTACAGATGGCAATTCCTTGTTGTTTGGTTTGTTTGCTTGGTAGCATTGTTCTTTCTGAATCCAAAGCCAAATACCCCAGTCCTTAGGGAAAGTCCTGTAATTATATGTAGATTCTCCAGTTACCTGTGTAAGTCACTACCTAATATCTTAACACTCTACTGCACAACTTCTAGATGCCCCAATCTCCCCCAAACTCAAGTTCCAATCTGATCAATTCAGTAATATGTCAAATTCTGTTTGGTTCTATCCATACCTATAGTTGGAACATTTCTCCTGAAGAAGAATCTTTCTATTTCTCATGAACCATGATACTCTACTGCAATGTGATGGCTTTTACTATTATTACTATTATTATTATTATTTCTAATGAGAGCATTTCACATGATGTCTTCTCCTCTCTTGAAAGAAGTTGTAAAATGTCTAGCAAAACACATCCATATGGGGCTGAGAGTGCAGAGAACCCCAGACCTTTCTCACCTTGCTCATCTGGAACTATTTGTCAGTTACACAGCCCCTGTCCAATCCCTTCCATCTCTAGTCCTTAGCCAGCACCATGTTTCTGTTTGTTACATGATTTGTCTATTGTGTATACCTCATATGACAAGAGAGATCTTTTATTTCTCTTGTAATTAAGTACATTTTTATTAATATTTTCTCACAAAATAAGATCTTACTTCCATTGAAGTCTGAGCACATTTCATTGTAGGCATATGCCATTTAATCTGTATCCATTCGTCCTTTGATGGACATTTAGATGATTTTCATATCTTGCGAATAGTGGTCCTATGAGTATGGAAATGCAGGACTCTAGATGAGATCCCAATTTCAGTCCCCTTATACACTGCAAGATCTAGAGGCCATAGGATAACTCTATTTTAAAATTGAAAAAGAAACTCTTCTTAAACTTCACTTATTTATTTATTTATTTATTTATCTATTTATTTATTTATTTACTTTTGCTATTTTCCAGAACATCTAGAAATTTCAATGTTACAACTATGTTAATTTATTCATACCCATGTTGCTTTTCTGCTGCTGTGATAAAACACCATGATCAAAAGCAACTGAAGCAAGAAAGGTTTTCTTTTATCTTATAGTTTCAGAGGGCTTGACATCGCATCAAGGGAAGGCAAGTCATGAAGGTAGAAGTAAGATCACATGACATCTGCATGCAGGAAACACGCAGAGCAAGCAGGAAGTAGGACAAAGCTACAAACTCTCAAAGCCCATTTCCGGTGAAATATCTCCTTAAGGAAAACTTTAGAAGATGAAAAGACCTTCAAGTTCATGGATGGCAGAGTTAATGCTGTGAAATAGCTGTATTACCATAAACAGTCTACAGATTCAATGCAGTTCCTGTCGAATCCCAATAACATTCTTCTCAGAACTAGAAAAGCCTACCCTAAGCTCACATGGAAGCACAATGAGCCCGGATAAACAAAGCAATCCTAAACGAAAAGCACAATGTTGGAGGTATCTCACTCAATATCTTCAAAGTTATACTACAGAGCCATATATGAACATTGCACTGGCACAAAGACAGAAATATACATCAGAGGGATAGACTAAAAGACCTAGAAATAAATCCATGCAGTTACAGTCATCTATAGACTGGAGATCATAGATCTTCCTCAATAAATGATGATAGAAATTGTGTGTGTGTGTGTGTGTGTGTGTGTTGAAACTAGATCCATATCTCTCACCCTACATATAAAATAAAAGACTTTAAGGTAAGACTTGGAACTAAAACTTCAGATGAAGATACAGAGGAAACACATCTGGTTACAGGCATAGACAAGGACGTTCTGAAAATAGCTCCAGCGGAAAATTATCTCAGAATGGGCAAATTGGGATGCCTGACATTAAAAGCTTCTACAGAGGAGAGGAAACAGCCACTAGAGTCAACAGACAGCCTACATCCCAAGAGAAAAAATTCATTGACTATAATTTTGGCAAGGGATTGATACTTAGAATTCCCAAGATGTAAAATGAAGATAAAAAATAATTAGAAACAAATCTAGTCAAAAACATAGGCAGATAAACTGAACAGACTGTTTACAAATGAAAAAAAATAAAAATGGCCAGTAAGTATTTGAAAAAGAATTCAGGATCTTTACCCATAAGTAAAATGCAAACTTAATCTCTGTGGGGATTTTCACACTATCCAGGGATGAAGAACTAGCCTTAGGAAACAAATGACAGCAAATGCTGGCAAAGATGTGAGGACAGGAGCACCCTCACATCCTGTTGGTGGGAATGCAGCTGCAAAACCCAGCTGTGAGATCTGCACCAGGGTGATAGAGTTCTCTCCTATGTCTTACACGGTGACTTGGGATATTTTATGTTTTTCAAAAATATGGCTTTCAGTTCATGTTTTCCCCCCAAATAGACTGACATCATGTTTAACCATGACTTTATTGTCAAAACATCTTACATTTTGACTTTTACATAAGCAGTGGGTTTAGTTGTTTTTGACTTTGCAATCCTTTGGGTTTCTGCAAGTAACAAACATAATTGAAGTTAACTTCTGAGTAGTGTAAGAATTGAGTTCTATCCAGTACTGTCCATTTGATATTGGCTTGACATTCTCTCAATGACTTCAGGATCTTTAAACTTCTAAACATTATAGACCAAATGGTTATTCTAGAAAAAAATAATCCCCATAAAAATCTTGACGTGTAATGTTACTGAGCATTTAAAAGTTAATGAGTGGGACCAAACATGTAAAATTGGTATCTCGAGAACCATCAAAATCTACTTAGAAGACATTAAATTATTTGCAAAATGCTTTATTAACAGCTCTCCAACCTTATGTTTAATAACCTAGTCCTTTAAATATATATCACTAGAATTAATGTCAATAAAATTCATGCCTGAGATGCGATTCTTCCTTTTCTGTTTCTATTTTATTTTGTTTCCCCAACTCTTTGAGGTAGATTCAAAGTCCTTGGTTGTAGCAAGGACAGAGAATGAGTGATTTAAACAGTAAGCTTCCATAATAAAAATGATTCCTAGAAAATTCACATTGCAAATCCAAAAAGAAAGACTAGTAGAACTAGGAAAAGGAAGAGGAGATTAATGGTGCTGATGATGGCAAGGAGAAAGATGAGGTAGAGGAAGAAGAGGAGGATGATGAGGTAGAGGAAGAAGAGGAGAAGTTTACTGTCTGGTAACTGAATTTCTCCGGGTACAATGGGCCATGTCATGAGACTGTTTGAGAAACATGTCACTTACAAGTGATCCAGGGACAGGTGGCTGAGGTACTGGTCTTAGGAGATCACCCTGTAGCTATGCACCCACTGTTGCCTCACTTTCCTGCTCAAGGAATAACATCTTGGCATACCTGTGCTGGTCCTCCGTGGGGGGTAGTCTGATAAGCTCAAATATTACTTTTGTTTTCTATTTCTATTTTTGTGATAATTAATGATTAAAAAATAACCTTTAGTGTGTGTGTTAGTGTTCTATTGCTGTGAAGAGACACCATGACCAAAGCAACTCTTATTTTTCAAAAAAAGGATTTCACTTGGGGCTTGCTTGTAGTTTTAGGGGGTTAGTCATGATCGTTATGGTAGGAAGCAGGCAGGCATGGCACTAGAGCATTAGCTGAGAGTTTTATGTCCTGATCCACATGAGGGAAGGGAAGAGAGAGAGAAAGAGAATTCCACTAACTAGGGACAAAACATTCAAATATATTAGCTATGGGGACCATTCTCATTGAACTACCACAGTGTATTTGATCTGAGAGAAGGACTCAGATTTTCTGTGCCCAGTGTGAAACTTCAATTTAATTATCAATTGTATTTATTAATAAGTATAAAATGTAAGATTAGGCCAGTGAGGGAGCCAGCAGCTAGGCAGAGCAGCGAGAGGCCTGGCAGGATATCAGCCGATGGGCCTGGCCTGCCTTAACTGGCCCTAATTTATCCTGGGGAAAGAGCCCCAGACCAAGGGTGCCCTACACCACCTGTAACCTAAACTCTGTTGACTAATATAAGTTGTTATATTAGGTAGGTAGAATTACTGACGGCTTGGCAGGAGATTCGCCAGAGTTCAACAGGAGTCCTGGAATCCAATGGCCCTTGATTGCTTGGACTGAGGTCCTATAAACTGCCTTGGTCCTTTCCCCAATAATTAAATACACTAAGACCTTTTATTGTTTCAATGTTTAACCCTTAGCTGGGCAGACTCTCAATTAGCAACTCTAAGTTAACCTGGATCCCCTAATCCCAAACTGTCATGTGTCTATGATTAATTTACAGCATTCTCAAACATGTCTATCTGCTTCCATGTCTCCTGGTGGAATGAATTAATCCTCTGTGTAAAACGCAGGGTTCCTGTTCTAATATCAGGAAGTCCCACTTTTGCCCAGATAATTGGCCATCAGAGACTTTTATTAACCAATCAAGAAGGGGCGGTAACCAATTCTCAGCATTGAAAACAGCTTCTCAGAAGCAATGTTATTAGACCTTCCCCAACACCAGTGCCTGTCACACCTTCTCTGGCATTCTTTTAGCATCTGTAAGTGTAGACATTTTTATCTGATTTCTTCTTAACTTTTGCTGTCAGGAAATCTTTTCATTACATCCATGCATTCCCAGGCTGATGCTGTAAAGCCTACCATGAACAAGGTTGCTTAAAACAGGACTGAATTTTTCCATAATTCTGGAGACCAGAAGTCAGCAACTCAGGTATTGGAAGGGTTGTACTCTCTTTGAGGACTATGGAGGACAGACCTCCTTACCTCCGCCAGCGCCTGGCAGTCCTAGGAATCCACAGCTGTTTGAGCTCTCCAGTCCCTGCTTCCTTATGCATGGTGTCCTCTGTGGGTTTGCTCCTGTGCTTCTTTTCATCTTCCTATAAGGATGTCAGTTCTGCTTGATTTAGGGCCTGCTCTGTTCCTTTGTGGATTAATCTGAAGTGATAACATCCACAGTGAGGCATTTCCCAAGAAGCATCTGAGAGTCTGTACATCTGGAGAGCAAGTCATCCTTTGAGATCATAATTGGCCACACTTCCTCCTGCTCCCTCCTTCCTGTTGCCATCATCTCTCAGCAATGTCCCAGGGAACCCACTTTATATTTTCTGTTGTTTCTGCTTCTTGTACAGACATTCCTTCATTTCTCTGTCAACAGCGTCTTGCAGACAGGCACCCTTGTGGTGTTTCGGAGGCAGTTAAAAGCAAGCCTTGATGGGATCAAGATGGAGAGTCAGAGGTCGTCTTCAGCATCCTCTGCAATATCTTACTGAGGCAAGAAATTGGGAAACATCAAGTCAATGTCGCCATTTTGCTTGTCACTAAACACAATCCTCACCTCATCGTATATTTAGCATCTTATTTCTGCTTCCTTAAAGCCATAAATTATGCCTACTGTGACCATCTCAGTGTGGTATGTGTAGTGGAAATAGAAGAGCTGGACATAGTGCTT
>CAJQZJ010032083.1:7371675-7375713 GCA_907164525.1 Lophiomys imhausi
GAAATTGGTATTAACTATTCATCTTTTATTTTTATTGCTAAATTTGATCTGGGTTTTTTTTTCTGCAGGTTAAAAATCTTCAAGATGGTGACTAGTGGCAGATTTTGTCACAACAATGATCCCACAAAGGGAAAGATTCCTCTGTTCCATGAAGAAACATCTAAATAATGAAACAGCAAGCAGAGTCCCTCCAGTCACAGGAGGCTGCTCTCATTGTTCCAGTCCTGTCATCTCTCCCTGCAATGAGAACATATCAGATCAAGTAAACATTACCACTCAAAGCACTCATAAAATATTAAACATTTAATTTGAGCTCCTCTAAGCAAGCAAGTATGCTCTAACTGTTTGAAAATTGTGTGTATTTACTAATAACTAATTGCTCAGAGGTCTGTGCTGTTCAGAGTGGGAAAGTATTGAGCAGGTCCTTCTCTCCAACTTTATTCACATCCAGATGCTTCAAATATTCCAGTTTGGGGGGGGGGGGAGATGGCTCTGAGTTAAAAAGAAGTACTGCTTCTGCAAGAGGACCCAAGTTCAGTTCTTAAGTTGAGACAGGTTGGTTGGCTCACAGTCACCTGTGACTCCAGCTCCAGCAGCTCCAGGAGATCTGATGCCCTCTTCTGGCCACTCCAGGCACTGCACTCATATGCACACACACACACACACACACACACACACATATTTAAAGATAAGAATTTAAATAAAATGCAGTTATGCTTGCTCAAAGAACCTCCCCAAACTCACCTTTCCCTTCAGTTCCTAGAAGGAAAGCAATGGACCCTAAGCTAGGAAATGGTGTCCGTATAGATTCCTGTGTCATTCTTTTACTGTGTCTGCTGTGCCTTTCTCAGAGCAAAAAGTAAGTATGTGGCAGTGGAAAGATTTAATTCAGCAGCATCAAGTAGGCTGATGCTTATGGAGTTGCTGAGTATCTGTGAGATGCTTGTGACTATGACAGGAAAAGAGAAGGGACATGTTAACAAGATTGTAGTGACTGAGGCAGTAATCAAGTACCCAACAGCCAAGAACTGCAATGGCTTGGATGCTAAGCCAATAGCAGAATCATGCTGTAGGAGGAGAGAGATGTCTTACGGGCATTGGCTGCTCCACACTTAGTCACCTGAATGCTTCAGAGAGTTTTCTAGTGTCCACTAGGCCTTTCCACTATTTGAGTGGTTTTGCTGAATTTGCCTGAGCATCAAACCCACTGGGGACACACTTTGGGGCTCTAGACTTACAGATCTATATTTTAATTTTCTGTAAAGGATTCCAGAAAGAAAAGTTTTTTTATAATATTGATTCAGCAACCACTTATTGAAGCCATGATTCAACAGTACAAGAAATCTGATTAGGTATCAACAAATGTTCTAGTTCTGATTTGTCTTGTTTTTGAGGTTCCAGCCCTTGTGAGCCTTCATTCTGATAAGGTGAAAAAAAATCATACAGATAAAAACAAAGTGAAATACAAATACATAATATACTAGAGAGCTTAAGTTTGGGGAAGAAGAAGGAGCAGACTGAGGAAGGAAAGTGCCTGGTTGAGGATGCTAAGCCAATAGGAGAGTAACAGCCCATTAGATGGGAGGGAGCAGGAACTGTGGCCCAGGCATGCAATGTGAGAGTGCAGAAGCAGGAAGCAGCTTCAGGCTCCTGGAAGACCAAAACAGCCAGTGAGCCTAGGAATGAAAAGAGACAGGAAGAAGGGGATGGAGGATGAGGACAGGAATACATGAATCAGATTCCCGGGACTCTGCAATGAGAATACTAAGGGTAATAATATTCTCAGGGCTCTAGAATCCCCTGAAGGGTTAGTGTTTCTCAAAGCACACACTAATTTTTCAGTGGGACAGTCTTACCATGCAAGGTGAATGTGGGCCCGCCGTGTAGGGTGAGGAGCAGCCCTGCAGCTGCCCACGCGTGGACACATCACTGGAGTCGTCACGACAACAAATCTGTGTGTCTGCCCTCACACACCTGCTAATATCCGTCACAGCACTACTGATGGCATGATTAATGACATCACTGAGTGGCTTCACATAACCACTCTAGTTACAAGATACCGTTTTAGAGCTATGGTTTACGAATATGCTTAGATTTGAAAAGTCCATGTTATGAAGGGTTATATGATTAGGAAATGTGAAACACTGCTTGCTAATGATCTCTGAGAACACAGAAACAGAATGAACTTGAAGTGGCAGAAAAGCCATCTCTTCCTGTGGTGTCACCTACCCCAGATTACCAAGAAAGAGGTCTCTCAACACTTGCAAAGCATTCTGATTTCACGTCATGTATGATGGCACCGTCCCCTGGTTACTCCTGAGCCTGAGGTGAGAGGGTGACAAATTTGAGGCAAATCAATAAGAGTCTATTTCAAAATAAAAACTAATGAAAATCAGTTCTGAGGATATAGGTCTGGATATTGTTTATGTGCACTCTTCAGTTTGGCATTGTGTCAAGTATTAGATATGTATATATACACATGTATCATATATATGAAAATATACTTATAGACAGGGGGAGAGAGGCAATATTATTCCAAAGTCACTATCTGAAGCAATATTATTCCAAAGTCAGTATTTGAAGAGTACTGGCTTCATAAATGGTGGCTCTCCATTCATCTGGAGGGCAAAATAATGTCCTAAATGTTTATCTTAATTGCAGTAGGTACTATTAAGCAATTTGATTCCCAGTCCAAATAAAACAGTGTTTGGGGCATTTCCATAACGTTTTCTCGCAATTTTATAATTTTATGCAAGTTGGATTTCACACATACTTATTGCTACATTTGGGTATACTTTCTGAAGGAGACTTTGGCTCCCCATGATGTTCCTGAGGTCTGTGAGTCATGTTTTGAGATTCGCTGGTTCAAATACTTGTGACTAGGTCTTATTGTTGAATACCATTGTCCTATGAATAGAAACCATAATTTATTTATGCATTCTGCTATTGGTGGACAGCTGACCTATTTCCACTGTACTGGTGTTATGAATAAGACTGTCACAAGCATTCTGCTCCTAAACCTTTGTTAATACACATTTCTGTTTTGATTAATATCTGTTAGAAGGAATGACCCACATAATAGATGCATATTAAGCTAACATGTCCAGAACTTTCTCCAAAGTGATTGCATTATTTCATATTACTATTCCCAAACTATAGAAAAGTTCAAATTCCTCCCCATCTTTGTGGATATTTGATATTTCCAACATTGCTAATTTTATGAGTCCTGGATTGTTTGAACTTGAGTTTCTTCGTGGCTTTAACTTGAATTTTCCCAGTAATACTTTTTTCTGGGTACTTATGTGGGTGAAATGTCCACTCAAGATCGTTGCCCATAGAAACATTTTGCAGCTGCGTGAATGCTGGGTTGTTAAAGTAGGTTCACCTATGATCCTGACTTGTCAATCAACACTGAGGGAAAGTAGTATGTGAAACCCCTAGGAACCAAAGGGAAAGCTAGTCATGGTATGTATTTTAAAATAATTACATATGGGCCTTCTTTATTGACTTTCACTAAAAGTTAATTAATATACTCTAGCTCTGGGAAGTAGTATTGGCCACTCTCCAATGTATATCATACTTACAGAATTCATCATGCTTAATGTAATATCCTGCTTAAACATATTAGACTTTAAATTTACTTAATTTTTCTTATATTATTAGTGGAAAACTATTTGAACTTTAGGAGCTAACATTCAGGAGATTTTGTTCTGCTAAAACACTTTGATATGGTCTCTTTCAGTCACCAATTGAGAGAGAGAGAGAGAGATCCAGTAAAATTTTTACACCAATACTCTGTGCTATACTAAATGGCTAATTTACAGTTTTTATTATTTTAAAAATAGTCTGATCCAGGAGTGATAGTACATACCTTTTGTGCCAGAACTCTAGAAGCAGATGCAGGTGGATCTCCGTGAGTTTGAGGCCAGCCTGATATGCATATACATAGTGGTCAAGGCTACAGAGTGGGACTTTTCTTTCTCGAAAGAAGAGAAAGAAAGAAAGAAAGAAAGAAAGAAAGAAAGAAAGAAAGAAAGA
>CAJQZJ010032083.1:7409825-7435030 GCA_907164525.1 Lophiomys imhausi
TGACAGACATTTGTTGTAGAGCAGGGATTATGAAGGACTTACCTACCCTGTCTTGGCAGAGTTAGGCTGTCGACTTCCCTGCTACCAAGTTTTGTCCTTTTTGGACAGCAGTCTGTCTGCAGTTGGTGCAAGGGGTTTTTTCATGCCAAGAGAAAGGCTTGCCACTAATTCAACCATCTTACAGTGGAGGTTCTTCGATGCTTATCTTCTACTTGGAGTAGAATAGGGGGTGCTGTCAGGCACTGATATGTCTTGATATCAAAAAAAAATCTTGATTTAAGATAACATCTTTGAATGCCATATTCTGCAGATCTCTAGGGGTTTTTGAAGATGCCCTATCCATCTCTTGTATTTAGATAAGCAAATGTTGCTTGTCTCTTAGCAACTTGATTACTGGGTAGTTTAGAGAATATCTGTGATAGACTGTCATAGTAGCTAACAAAGTGACATGTTTGCATGACTAGGAGTTTGTTTTAATTCCAAGTGGATCAAAGACCTTAACATAAGGCCAGCCACACTAAAGATACTAGAAGAAAAAGTAGGAGAAACCCTCGAACTCATTGGCACAGGTGACAACTTCCTGAACAGAACACCAACAGCTCAGGACCTGAGATCAACAATCAATAAATGGGACCTCATGAAACTGAAAAGCTTCTGTAAAGCAAAGGACACTGTCATTCGAACAAAACAGCAACCAACAGACTGGGAGAAAATCTTCACCAACCCCACATCTGATAGAGGGCTATTATCTAAAATCTACAAAGAACTCAAGAAACTAAATGCCAAGAAACCAAATAATCCAATCAAAAAATGGGAGATGGAGCTAAATAGATAATTCACAAAGGAGGAATCCCTAAGGGCTGAGAGACACCTGAAGAAATGTTCAACATCCTTAATCATCAGAGAAATGCAACTCAAGACGATCCTGAGATTCCATCTTTCTTTGTTTTGTTATTGTTGTTTTTGAAACCTCATGTGTTTCAGTTGGGTTGCTTACAAGAGCATGGATAAGGGCCCTTTAGAGGAGTTTGGTTATCTTATCTAACCAGTCACGACAGAACTGAAGAAAATATTTCTCCCTATTTTATGATGAACCTGAGTGAAATTAATCTGAGGGGCTAGCAAAAAAAAAATCCATAGAAATGTATTATAGCTTATTAATGTAAAATTTACATATTATAAGGAAATGAAAACCCTAAGACTCTTTTGTAGTCCAACACACACTAAAGATCACTAGACTGTGAAAATGAGATTGAATTGGGTAGTTAAATTGAATGGAGAAGTGACCAATGTGATAAGGCTTCATTTGCACAGATTATTTAAGTGGATTTCTCTCAGCTTCACCCTCCCATCCTCAATGATAAGAATGTTACTTTCTTTGTGGTGCAGAAGTTTGTCTTCATAGGTAACTTCCTCTGCTTATGAGACACAGCATGTAAGTGACCTTGAACTTGTGTTTATGAAGTGACTTAAAAAAGACAATATCACAGTAGTTTATATGGGGTATGGAATATTTTTAAACTCTTAAAAATTATCTCCCATATGTATTATATATCATCTATCATCTATTATATATTATGTATCTCATATTATATATTATATATTATATATCTCATATTATAACATATATTGCACATTACATGTTATATCATATATTAAATATTACATCATATATCACATATTATATGCCACATGATTTATATCATATATTTCATGCTATGTGTCATGTATTATATATCATATATTAAATATTACATCATATATTGCATATTATATGCCATATATTTCATATCATATATTTCATGTTATATGTCATATATTATATATCATATGTTATATATTATTGCACATTACATATTACATGTGACATATTATATATGATATATTATGTCATATACATATATAAGCATGTCACTATATGAGATTAATTTTATATTAATATTAGCATGTGTGTATATGTTATATGAATGATACTGAATTTGTAATAATGAACTTTTAATAAACTAATGTCAAGCAGTTTCGGTGGTGGTTTTATGTAGGTAATGTGGGAGAAATTACAAAATGTCTTAACACATTTATACCATAACAGTGGTCTGGAAAATAACTTCATAAAGTTCCTGTTGTGAAAGAATAGGGATCAGAGTTTGGGATCCGAGGATCCACATAAAACACCAGGTATGGTGGCACACCCTGTAATCCTAGTGCTGGAGAAACAATAGGAGGCTCCCTGAGGTCTAGTGGCCAGCTAGTCGGGTCAAACCAGCTACCTATAGGTTCAGTCAACCCAAAAATAGGGTTGAAAGAGATGGAGGAATATACTCAACATCAACCTCTGGCTTCCATACATGTGTGTGCATATATTCATGTGAGACAAGGCTGAGGCAAAAGTGCCTATTTATCAACCTGCCTCACTGCATAGTGAATACACACTAACAAAGAGTTGTGAAATGTTGGGCTGTATAATAAGATAGTAAAAGTTGGGAATATAATGATTTACTGATTATTTTTATGTGTATGATGTGCTAGCTCAATCAATAGAGCATGAGACTCTTAATCTCAAGGTCGTGGGTTCGAGCCCCATGTTGGGTGCCACCTGAACACAAATCTTTTCAATTATCCAATATGTATTTATTAATAACTGTATACACTTATAACAAATATAAACAATTACCTAACTACTAGCCCTAAGAATGACTATAACCCCAGTTACCTAACAAGTAAACCTTTTAAATACCTATAACAACTATTATCTATCAACTGATCCTAACCTTTTAGAAGGATACAGTTGTCAGGAACACCTCAGAAGTAGATCCTTTAAGGCACTTAGTCAACACTCTTTCTTCGGGAATATCTCAGTCATACATCCTTTAGGGTAAATTGGCTGTGGCAGCTTCACCTTAAATGAGGCGTGAGGCTTTCTTCTCTCTGGAAGGCCTCAGCTGTCTGTACACCAACTTATCTGACTTGAATTAGTCACTCAGCTGTTCTGCCTCAGTCTTTAAAGCTGGCCACAGTTCCATTCAGTCCGTGGTTTGAACTGGTCGGACCCCTCTAAGCAAAAGCTGAGCCACAGGGTTCAGTCCTTGGCCTTTTGCTGCTTTGCTGAGGCCTTCTCTGCTCACCAGCTGCTTTCTGCCTCAGGGAGAGCTGGCTGTCATTTTTTAGCTGTTTGAGATCAGCTTTTCAGTCTACCAGCATTTTCTCCATCGGATACTACAAGCTGCCTTGTATCTGGTAGTCTCTATCGTGGGAACTCTTTAGCATGAGAACTCTCAGGCTCCACCCACTTTGTCTTTAAATAGGGTCTCTCCTTGTTTCACCTGGCCTCAGCCTAATCTGGGCTCCACCCACTTTGTAAGGCTATTAGCAGCTGAAAGCAATGCCAGGCCATAAACCTTGCTTTTAGTCCATATGTTGCTATGTCAAGTGCCCACAGCCAAGTTGATCTTCATGCCCCATATTAAGAGACTGTATCAGAAGCCCCTAGATATTCATTAAATCTAATTTATATTGATCTAACTCCCCTTACATACATGCAGCACACATGTGCAGGTTCTTGAGGAGGCCAAAAGAGGTTGTCATATGGCCTGTAACTGGAGTACAGGAAGCTGTAAGCTGCTGGCTGGATGTTCTGAGAACCAAATCCTGGTCCTCTGCAAGAGCACCATGAGCTCTTGACCACTGAGACATGTCTTCAGTCCCAAGGATAGAATTCAATTTTGATAATTCTCTCTCATGGCCAGTTCCCTATCTAGCAGGAAGGGGTAACTAGATGTGATATCTTAATTTGATTTTAAAATATTTTGGGTCTAAAATATTCTGGCTTACAAATATGAAATATATGGTTATATAGGAGACACATCTTATTTCCTGTAGCTAGATTTAAGACTGGCTTGGCAACTTCTATTCATTTATGAAAACTGAATAATTTAAATTCCTTTTATTGGTTTTGAAGTCTCTACATAAATATCGACTTTTTTCACTTTTGGATAATGTCCAATTTAAAAAAAAACTGATACAAGAATGTTAGGCTCTTTCCATTAAAATTAAGAAAATACATTCATGTAGGAAAATATTTAGGTTTTGTTTTTAATAAATCAACTTTGGAAGCTGTGGAAGGCAAATAAACTTTGGGCTACATTTTCTATCCACAACATCTGTTGATATAGCAAATGCATACAAATGTGCATGGCATATTTATTTCCTATTCTGGTTTATTTATTTTTATTACTTATTTATTTATTCATTCAGAGATGAATCGTTCAGCATCCATAACATCCTCACTCTGTGTGTGTGGGGGGGGAATCAGTTTTTAGAGATCCTTTAGGTTACAACTGACAAGGAAAGAGAGGCTCCACAAATGGAAGAAAGCAGTAAGGTTGAAGACCTACATCCTGGTGAGACCTTGCCCTTGCTTCCAGGAAGGGCTGAGCATCCTGCCTTCCATGTTTGCCACATTCCAGATTCATTTACCCCATCTCAGTCCCTTTGCTTTCTTCTGCACACCTCATACCTACTTTCTCCAACAATTGTTTCAACTCTTCTTCAGGATTGTTTTCATCTCACTTCCTAGGCAGGTTTTTGCCATCCACAAATATTTGATGACAATGTGGTGGTGTTCTAGAAGAGCCAAAAATGTAGCAAAGGGGATTTACAAATAAAATGAGACAATGACTATACAAACAAAACTGAGTAACGTGGTTCACTACAGAAGAAAGAAATTAACTGAAAGTTTGCAGACATTCTTTGTTGACCAAAGTGTTTATTGTTTTTCTCCTGAATCTTCTCATTAATCTCTTTGAAAAGATATATTTTATGTGCCTGTGTATAATGTAGATGTATTTATACACATAAATATATGATGTATAGAATCTATATGGTATATATTGCATACATATACACATATGTGTTCATACATACACACATGCATGCATACACACACACACACTTAACAAGAGGAGAAACTTTTTACAAAACTGAAGTTCTTGAAGAGAGAATGGAAATTGTGATTCATCTAGAGGCATAATAGCAAGTGAGAATTCTCAGGAAAAAAATTTCCAGTTCCAAATTAAAAGTAAATAATGGAATATGTACAACAGGACATAAATTATTGATTATCTCTCCATTCTCTTAAACAGCTAATGCTTGGTGGATGTCTCAAGACCAGATATTTTCCACTTCTGGATGCTGTGTTGATATGTTCTTATCTGGCTATTTCTGCATCATAAGAGGACTAGATCTCTGTGACTCAGAGATGTTTACTTCCTTGTAAACAGAATAATTCCTACCACCAGGAATTTATGGAGGGAAAGTCAGAGTGGAGAGTAGAACTTGAGTGATGTATTAATTACTTGCCTAACATTTTTTAAACACTTGCTTTAGTTTTGACTATGTGTACACATGAGAGTAGGTTCTCCAGATCTCTTGCAGTTGGAAATTCAGGCATTTATGAGCTCATCAACATGGTGTTGGGAACCAACCTTAGGCCTACTGTAAGAACATTGTCTCTAGTCAGTGTTCTATTATTGTGAAGAGATACCATAACGTAACTCTTATAAAATAAATCATTTAATTTGGGGCTTGCTTACAGTTTCAGAGATTTAGTCCATTGTCATCAGAACAGGGACATGGAAGCATCCAGAGAGGGACTGGGACAGTAGCTGAAAGCTATGTCCTGGCCAGTAGTCAGAGAGAGACTCTGGGTGTGGCATGGGCTTTGAAACCTCAAAAGTTTCCCCCAATGACACACTTTCTCTAACAAGGCCATTTCATTCCTTTCAAATAGTGCCACCCCCTGGTGACTAGGTGTTCAAATATATGAGCCTATGGGAGCTATTTTTATCCAAACCACCCAAAACAGCATGCATTATTAATTGTTGATCCATCTCTCCAACTCCTACCTTTTTAAAATTGAGATTTATTTATTTGTTTATTTACCATGTGTGGGTGCTTTGCCTACACATGTGTCTGAGCATCATATGCTTTCAATGCCCATGGAGGTCAGAAGAGAATGTCAGATCTCCTGGAATTGAGTGACAGTTTTTAGCTACTATGTGGGTTCTGGAAATTGAACCCACATCCTTTGAGTGATCTGTCAGAGCTCTTAATTGCTGAAACATCACCTCAGCCCCCATTACTGGTCTTATTACAATGACAAAACACCCAATAAAACCAATGTAGGGAAGGAAGGGTTTATATTAACTCGCAATTCAAGGATACCACTGATCATAGGAGGGGAGGCAGCATTAGGAGCACAGGGAGGCTGGTCGCATTGTATCTGCAGTCAGGCAGCAGTGAGGCATAAAGGCTGCCCCTCAGTTCAGTTCTCTGTATTCAGTTCAGGATCTCAGCCCATGGAGTGGTGCTGCTCACATTTATGGCTCCTCTTCTCAACTCAAGTTAACTAAACCTAGAAACTCCAGCACAGACACACCCAGAGGTCTATTTCCACAATGGCTCTAAATCCCAGCAGGTTTAAAGCCAAGATCGAACCTTTTATCTTGTGGTTTTGTCCTCCTAGGTCTAGACTTTGAACACTCCCAAGCCTTAACAGGAAGCTTATTCAGGACATAATTTGACAGCAAGACATTTTTTCCTGACTGTGAGTTAAAAAGTAAAACAGACTCTCTTGTCGTTGCGAAGGGAATTCTCATGAACGTTTCATGCTCTGACTTAGCCTGTCTCTGAAGCTAAGGGGATATCTGACTCCAGCTTCATGATGGAATAATGCTACCATGAAGCCAATGTGGGTTGGGCTTTTGACAAAATGACAAGATGAGTTCCTGCTAAATGAGAAATTTGGGAACTACCAATCTCATCTCCCCTTTTCCATGACTTCATGTCTTTGTGGACAATATTTAATTATAAGACATTTCATCACTAAATCATTTATTCACTCACCCCATATTCAACATGTATTCATTGAATAAGCAATATGTGTCAGACATTAATATATTCAACAATTATCCATAAACCACCATTATGTGTTGGAGAAGGCTATTTTTCTGTACCAAGTTTCTTTTACTGTGCTGTGGTTGTGTATACACCTATGATCATAAGTGAATGTCATTCTAACATCTCTGGGGGATGACCCCATATTGATGTATATATGGGTGTCACTAACTTGATTCAGGAGGTTAGAACAACAAATAAAGGAGGGCATGAAGCTGGGATGGGACAGGGTAGGGGGAATGAGTGGGAATAATGTAGGAGGATATGATCATAATATTGTATAAATATGAGATTGTCAAAGAATAAATATATTACCTCTAAAAGGACTAATCAACAAGTTAGACACAGGGAAGCAGAACATATTAATTAAGGTGGAAATTTTGACATGTTATGTGAAAACACAAGGACCAAAGACAAGCAGAGATACATCTTGTTCTGGATTGCTTTTGTGTTGCTGTGATGAACCATTCTGACAAAAATCAGCCTAAGTGAAAAGGATTTAATTCATTTTGTAATTTAAGGCCACAGTCCAACATTTAGGGAAATTGGAGAAGAGATTCAAGTAAGAATTGAAGCAGAAGCCACAGAGGAATGTTGTTCTCTCTCTCTCTCTCTCTCTCTCTCTCTCTCTCTCTCTCTCTCTCTCCCTCTCTGGCATGCTCAGTTACCTTTCTTATACATCCCAGACCAAACTATGTAGGGAATAGTGGTGCCCATAATATGTTTCTCCCCACATTAGTCATTATTTAAAAATGACACACTGGCAAACCTAATAGAGGGCACTACCTCCACTGAGTCATACCTTTAACTCTTTCCAGGAGAGTCTAGGTTGTGTCAACTTAATAATTAAAAACTAGCCAGCACAAACCTGGAGTATATTTTGACTGGAAATGAGTACAGGATGTGTGAAAACAGTGAGAAGATTGGTGGTGAACTTGGCCAACTGAAGAGTGATAAATTCATAAAGGTCATGAACTTGGAAAAGAATTGATAGAGAAGATCAAGGCCAAGGCTAAAGGGTGAAATGATGTCGATGTTGGTTTCTCTTGGACTGAAGAAAATGAATGTAAATACTCATCACAGCATCACAGTGAAGACAGAGATAATGTTGTCACTACACACGATCCTTCCTGAAATTGAAACTATTAAATATAAAGCAGATAATCCCCACTTACCTGGAAGTGGCAAGAAAATTGATACAATTGGACCAAGATGAAGATATTTATTCCTACACGTACATTTCATGGTAACAGTTCCTGAAGTGTGATGTGTAAAGAAATGAATAGAGGGCTGGAGAGATGGCTCAGCCGTTAAAGGCTAGGCTCACAACCAAAAATATAAGAAATGAATAGAATCTGATTGGAACTGAAAATTGGCCACAGTTTGGGAATGTGGAATAAATGGATTCTATTGTAAATAACATAATTTCAAAAATTTCAAAGAACATATTTATTTTATGCATCATCCACTGCCTACATCATCTCCACTGCCTACATCAACATTAGGATATCTTTTTAACAATACATATATATATATACATAGATATACATATATCTATGTATATATATATATGATAATATTAGAGTAATTGACTTCATTTCAAAAGGAAGTGCTTTATGCCATTTAAGAAAGGCAACAGCAGCACTAGCTTATTATTTCTTCTCATTGAAGTAATAGCAACGAATTTACAAGTAGGAAGTCTGTGTTTTGAGTGGAAGTGGGGAGGGGGGAACGTTGTGTGTTAATGTCTGCTATAAGCACCACAGATGCAGATGCAGGCAGGCAGCGATTTCCTCTAATAGTACCAATTCATTCCTTGAATCTATAGATACAGAAAATCATTGCATAATAATTAGCTAAATGGCAGTGGGAGGAACTGAAATGCCCACTAAGGTAATGGATTCAGCACAGACCTGGCACAAAACTGTCAGTATGAGACATAACTGTCGGGATAATTAGCCTTTCCTGGGACTCACCTGGGCCACCCATCTGTTGGCTCTTCTAAGGATTGGATCATGAGAGCAGACAAAGCTCTTCTTATTCAGAGCATGAACAGTTTGTCATCCCATGTTTGTGATTTAACGTGCATTTTAAGGAAATTACTTCAGTAGAATGACCTGGAGAGTCTGAGTCATTTAGAGCCAGTCGAGAGAGAAGTTGGGGAAGATTTTGAGTCTGAGGATGACCCCCTCCATAAAAATGCCTGAAAGATATCACAGTGCACCTTCACCTGCTTCGTGTCTGGAAATCACACAAGCTAAGAGATGTCCCAGAGCACAAATGTGGTGTGAACGTTGACACAAAGAGGGCAGATTAACATTTCATTTCGTTTACTTTTCTCATCTTTTGTATAATGAGCTACAAAACTCTTCAGATTTTTGGAGAATATAGTTATCAAATTTGGTGTAATTGGATGCCCATTCTCAACCTTTCCTTTCTATCCAGCATACCACATGAATTCTTGCAAAACTTTGTCTTGATGTGCATGTCTAGAACATTGTGTAGCAAAGATAAAGATGAGTTTTTAAAGAATGAGAAGAAGAATTTTGAGCCCATGGTTCATGTTATGAATAGTTGATTGTTTATAGTCACCTGGGATAATGACACAAATAATTGGCACCTTAGCAACCTCTAGAAAATTCTCTCTGTTTTCAGAGAAACTATCATCTATTAAGTCATGATGTGTGCATCACCAGGGAAAAGGGAAAGACACATGGGTACACATAGCACCACATGGGGACAGAGGGTCACATTATGTCTAGAACTAAGCAGAGCTCATGCTGACTCCAGTGTCTGAGTTCCTGAAGCAAGGATTTAAGACTCTTTCGGGATGGGTCATGTCCACCAGTCTGCTGCTGAAAAGTGTTAAGGACTTGACCCCCTGGTTTCTGAGATACACCGATGTTTCTTTCTGCCAACTGCTTCCTTCCCCAAGAAGGAAGGCAGACCACAAGCTGATGGGGCATGAAAGTACTGCAGCCTCCTCTGATGTTCAGCTGATGGTTGGCATTCTGGTCCCAAGCCTCCACAGTGGTTTTGGGGTCTCCAACACAACAGTAGCAGAGGAGTGGAGTGGCTGTATCTCCCCAAAGACATCTATTGTGAAGTCTCTTTACTGTAGAAACTCTCTGGGCAACGATTTGACTTCAAAGTGCTCTATGATGAGATGCCAGTTCTGAGAGCAGAGCACTGTCTTGATCAGGCTTTTCCCCGAGAGGGCTCTGCCTTGTGCTGTGTGTGGTGCCTCAAGTAGAAGATTCAAGAACCCACTAACTGCTGCAAATATGAACTTTTACACGAAACAGGAAGATCTTTATTGTCTCACAGCAGTATGCTCATAAAAAGGAAGAAAAGGGGTGATTGGTGAAATTTGGACTCAAAGTTAACCCTTCAGAGGCATTCCTTTAGTGGTCTACTCTATCCAATTAGTCCTACTTTTTAGTATATGTCACCTACCAAAGTGGCATCAAGATATGAATAGATTAATGAACTGACCCACTGATGAGAACATGACCTTCATGAGCATCACTTTCTGAAAGTCTTGTTAGAGTTTAGACCACACCTCATGCCTGCTGACATAAACTGCATTTAGCTAGAGTTCAGGCCATATTAACCCCTGACCCCAAACCTTATTCCTATTGATATGAACTGCATTTCCTCCAACTCTAGGACTGAAACTGTGGAGATGCACACTGTTTTAGTCCAACTCCAGGACTGCAGCATCTTAAGAACTCTGACACTGATCAAAATATCATCTGGAATTTAAGACAACTATTGTCTGTGAGCTTCTATGAAATCAGGGAGAAAGTTACAACATGCTTCCTACACCTGCTGAGGAAACAGGGTACACATGTATTTCCATTCTAAAAAGGAATAAAGCATAGAAATGAAGGATCGGATCAAAAACTAAAATACCCAACACAACTAAGATAAAATCCTGTAGCTCCCTGTGTGAAAGGCAAGTTACAGAGACTCAGTAACTCCACAAAATTCATGTAGCCCAGCCCAAGTATGTAGAGACCATGTAGCCATTTATTGAGATGGCTGTGCTCATGGTGGTGGTTTGATTTGGCAGATATTTCATACTCCTGTGATACCTAATGTTCTGAGGTCTTCACCAGGACTTTGGCCTTTTGTCCACAAACTTAAAAACATGGACCATTTCATGAGTTTGCATGCTATCTTTGAACAACAAGGCATGCTAACCTTTGTATCATTCCAATTTTAGCATATGTGGTGATCATGTGATTATGGTAAAATGAATCTAGTAGTCCCAAAAAGCTGAGATTCCTGGCAGACTCTTCTCAAAGAGGTCTTGAAGTTGTTCAGATTAATTTATATTTTATACACTCCAACCTGGGATGGGTAGGTTTTTTTTAACAAAAATCTTTTATTTATTATTTTACAACCTCATGAAATTGTGCTTTGATCTGCTGTCAATACTGCTATCATCAGAGACCAAGACTTTAACACAGGAAACTTGGGATAGGGGATTTGTATCCAAACCACCATATGTCTACTCTAATTGGGACCTTAAATATTTCATGAAGGTCCACATCTTAAATGCTCAGCTCCCAGGGTGACACCATTGTGAAATATTAAAGCTTTTACGTGGTTTAGCCCAGTTGAGAATAATTAGGCTATTGAAGACATGATCATATTGGTTTTCTTTAGTTGTAAACTTTCACAACCTAGAATCAGCTAGGAAGAGTCTCAATTTAGTTGGCCTGTGGAGACATCTTGTCTCTGGGGGATTATCTTATTTAAATTAATTGATGTAGGAAGACCCAGCCTATTATGGGTAGCCCCATTCCCTAGACATGGGTCATGAACTATACGAGTAGAGAAGCTGAACACAGCACAAGCAAGCTAGTGCACACACATTCATTTCTCTCTTCTCTTGAGTGTGAATCAGATGTGACCAGCTGTTTAAAATCCCTGCCTTGATTTCCCTGCTATGATGGACAGAAACCTGAAACTGTAAGATGAAATGAACCTCTTTGTCCCATAAGTTGCTTTTTGTCAGAGATTTTTGATCATGGCAACAGAAATGAAACAGAACAATACCCTTGAGGATGAATGTGAGACTTGAGCTCCCTCCTTTGCAGCTCTTGCTTCTGCAGAATAGCTCTATCCTGTCTGAGGTCGCCATGTGCTACCTTACCACAGCACCAAAGCAATAGCACCACAGACTCACACATTGGAGCCTCTCAAGTTATGAACCTACACAAATATTTTCCCATTATGAATTAATAATCTCAAGTGTTTTGTTTTAATGGCATACAACCGACAGTCACAATCCCCCATCTTACTTGGACAAGACAGTAAGAGACAAAGTAATGAATACAATCCAGTGATCAGTCCTTCAAAGGGGAACTGCTTTTTTCTTCCCATGACCTAACTGTGTACCATTATATTCGCATGCATGCATTTGTGTGTGTGTGTGTGTGTGTGTGTGTGTGTGTGTGTGTGTGTGTGAAACACTGTTAATAACGTGACATGAAGGGACCTTGTCTCTGGTTCTGGTTGAGCACCATCTTTCATTGGCTTTACCTGTATAAATTTATGCAGAGAAAGTATTTTCTTATTCAGGCCATTGTTATTTTGGACATGTAATATTCAGCCAAACATATTCAAAGCAACTTATTGTCTTGCCCTGCATGACTATTTTTTAGGACTCTTTTCCGTGTTCATGAAATGAAGAATCTTTAGAAGTAGAGATGACCTCAGAAGCCTGTGGTTCCTAATAAATAGATAGAGAAGTCGTGTAACTTGTAATTATGCAGAATCCACCTTTTCTCCTCATTATATCTGTTGATATTTTTCTGGACTGACTTCACATGCATTAGGTCTCCATCTATCTAGGCTATCCTACTACCTCAACAGCAACAACAAAGACAAATTACAAACAAACCAAGCAAAAATAGAAAAATACATTCTGATAAAAGAATAATGGAAGGCATTTTAGCCAGTTCTGCTGCAAATAAAACATAAGTTGACAGACGTGTGGATACAAAAGGTCAATAAAATCAATGATTTTCCTCCAGTTAAATTTCTGTTGGTTGTGCTGTTGAGATTGTTAAAGGAGCTTGTCACCAAGCCCAATGACCTGAGTTCAATCCTTAGTTATTGAAAACTGACTCCTGCAGGTAGTACATGTTCCCTACTATCTGTCTGTATATATATATATATATATATATATATATATATATATATATATATATCCATCTCTCTATGTATACATATATAATATATGTATACATGTATGTATATGTGTATATATGATAGACAGATATATGATATATATATATATGATATAGAACAGATGGTATACATCTACATCTACATCATATACATATAGATGATAGAAGTAAAGAATAAATAATTGTACTTAGAAAAAAATTTTGTTTGCATTTCTGTTATAAAATTTGTATGCTAAACTGAGGATCCCATTCAACTCTGTCAGCTATGGCTAGCTTTTCTCAGGTGACCCATTCTGCTTTCTCTTCACCCAGAGTGATACTGTCCCTAGAATTCCACCCTAGCAGGCTCTGTGTAGAAATATTGAAGACAGGCCCAGAGCAACAATAACAGCCATTTGTCTCTCACCAGTAAGAGCAATTGCTTTCTCTCATGCAACCCCAACTCCCAGCACTTTGAACATAGGAGGGATTTTAGGTTTTGTTTGTTTGTTTGTTTTTGTTTTTTGTCTTATCTGGAAATGTGAACATAATATCAAGCATACGTTAGAAGTGGCCCCGATAAACTCTATTCTTGTCAGTCGCTCAAACAGCCTCATAATTTAGCGACCATAAACATAGTTTGAAGTCCCTGTTCCTGACCAGCTGAAGTCTCCCAGTGCAGGGGGCTGAGTGATTGAAAGTCCAAGATTATAGCAGAAAGGACATGGAGGTATTTTAGTTCTTGCTGGTCTTCTAAAAGCCCCTGGCCAAAAACAACTCTGTCTGAAAGACAGTAAATTTCTTCGACTGCTGAAAATAAATGTGTTTTGTGGGAAAGCCAGACAGGACTCGGGGCAGGAGAAGCGTGCCTGGATAATGCAGGGAAGGCTTGGGGTGTGATTACTGGCAGCCATTCTTCAGAACAGGGAGGTCTCTGTGTGACCACAACCAAGCTGGGAGCCTGGTGATTCTCCCAGGGTGAGATGGGGATTGGAAAGCCACTGTAGAAAACACTTTTCCCTGCTGCTTCCCTCTAAATTCAGATTGCATCATCTTCAATGTCAGGACCCTTCTTTTCAGTGTCACCTTTAACACGCCAGCCTCATAGGACTGGACTCAGAAAAAGAATATTCTGGTTGGCTTCCCTAGGGCATGAGGGTCTTAGCCATGTAACTCTAGTCTCTTTATTTTGGATTGCCTTCAATATCAAACTACCTTTGAAATAAAGCTTTGGGTAAGAAATGAAAATGTGAATCAACTTTCTCAATGTCTGTTCCTTTCTTTCATGTGTGTGTTGATATGCATGTTCATACATACAGAGACACATGTACATGTGTGTATAGGCATGTATACACACACACACACACACACACACACACACACACACACACACGCCAGAGTTCAGCATCAAATGTAGTTCCTCAGGTTACTGTTTATCTTTGATCTTGTAGCTTCACCATTTTGACTGTGCTTCCTGGCCAGTAAGCCCCCGGCAGGGATCTGCCTCTCTAGTACTAGGACGTTTTACAAGGCTGTTCTGGGCACTGAACGCAAGCACTGATGCTTGGAAGACAAGGATTTTTCCTGCTAAACTCTCTCTCTTTCCATCCCTTCTAGTTCTTTCCCTTTGTAAATATTAAACACAAACACAGACATCCCCTCACTGGATTAGTAGAGATGGTGACTTGAGCTCTTTGCAACAACACAAGTGGGTAGCACATCAGCTGAGGAAACTCAGTGGTGTGTTTCTAGGCTCAACTATGTCACTCTTCACTGGGATGAAGGAAACAAATATGATAAAAATGTGATGGACTCATACAGTAAGAGTCCATCATATACTACATGAGTATATATATTTATGATATATACATGTATATATATCTTATATTAATATACCTACATATGAGTATACTCATATACCTATACTCATATACTCATATATAGGTAGACATGTTGAGCTGTTGAGCTGTTATGCTGTGGGATCTCCAACTGTTGGAGTAAGGTTGCTTTGGCAAGTTGTGACAAAAGCCAAAATCACAGATATTCATTCAGAAGCAAAATGAGCTTCTAAGTCTAAGTGGAGGGTGGAGGGGTTGAATCAGCAGACACAAATTGGTGGAAAGATGTAAAATGATGATTAGGTTTAATTGTCAACTCGACCCAACCTGAATCATTTGGATGCAATTCCACAGGGTTGGATTATGGGCATGCCTGTGAGGGACTGTCTTGTGAAGTTACTTAAGCTCACTGTGGGGGCGCCGTGGCCTGAGGCAGAGAGTGCTGGACTATGTAAGAGTAGAGAAATCGAGTCAAGCACAAGCAACAGAGCAAACGTGGGTTCATTCACTGCTTTCTGCTCTTGACTATGGGTGTTATGTGACTTAACTTCTCCACAATGATGGACTGTATTCTGTAGTTGTGAGCTGAAATGAACCCCCCCTTTTCTCCCTAAGTTGCTTTGTGTTGGGGTATTTCATCACAGAAAGAGAAATCAAACTAGAAAAAAAATAGGTAAATGGAGATGTGTTTAAAGCTGATTAATTGTGCAAATGACCGAGGTGAGGAAACTGTCTGAAGAGTGTAAGAAAACCCACGAAGTTTCTCCCCAAAGAGAGCACCACTCAAAAACAAACTCAGATGCTTGTATGTGATTCTAAGTCTGTCCCAGAGGGCTCTGTAGCAGCTGCAGATTCACAATCTTCACGGAAATGTTACTCTGAATTCCCATTGCTTCCTTTCCCTTTCCCACCTGTGTCTTCAATTTAAGGGTTCAAGCTTGAATTAGAATTACCTGAGAGGTTTAACATGCATATTTCTGTGCACCAGGTCAATTAACTCAGACTGTGTTTTATTTTTGGTCCTGGTGTGCTGAGACCTTTGGAGCTCCCAGAAGACCCAGCTGCCCACACCCTAAGTGCAGGAACATTTCATGTATTCTCTCTCTTCCCTTTATGGGGTTTGCACATCTGCATCTGCAGACAGACATTAGGAACTTTTGAAGGAGCAAACCACTGTATTTTCACACTTCCTTCCCATGAACTCCACACAGTAAACTTCGATTTTTGCTACGCACTTCCTATGGGTTAGTGTTACCTCTCCAAGATGTTTGGAAATGTCTTGTCTTAGGGTTCTAATTTACTATCCTGTATCCCTCAGTGGCAAATGTGCATGAAATGTGCTCAATGAAGACTTATTCATTGATTTTACAATCTTGCATCCTCTCTTTTCTTTTAGCAGCAAGGTAAGCTTCCTGCCCTCCCACCATCAGGATCTAAATGTCATTCATTCGTCTTTCCATATTCTTTTTGCATTTTTTAATGTTTGTCACATATGCTTTTGTGTCTACATCATCTGGCCTATTTTTATTAAGGAATGTTTTCTTGGGTTTATCTTCAGTTTCACTATTCTCTCCCCAGCTTCCCCACGATTCTTTTGTAGAAAGCCCTTTGTGTTGAGCAAACAGACTCTAATCTGCACATCTCACTCCAAACTCCAACAGGGCTGCCAGGTGAGCATCCTAACACCAACCGAAAACAGCTGTTCAAGTGGGTCCAGAGCAGCGAGCAGGAACTGTATATGCAATTCTCTTGTCTGATGGGCCTCTGGTCCAGCAAGCTCAGGGATGAAGCCATGAGCACAAATGTTTGCCTTACTGGCTGGAAGGTCCTAAAAGCAGCTGCCTGCAGATTGATGATAACTTGCATAATGATACCACACATTCAGAGGCTGCCAGGCATGAGGGATCTGGGAGCTCCCCATGCCATTCCTTGCTGGTTGGCCAAATCTTATCTTCCAGTACACAGGCAACAAAGACAGCAAGAGCCAGAAAGTGTTTGATACAAAGATGCTCATTATAACCCCAGCAAAAATTTAACACTCAAGATGGGGAAGGAAGAGCTTAGTGTGCTCACTGACATGTGTACCAGGAAAGCCACACACACACACAGATGCTCAGCATGGTCATGACATGCACATATTAGAGTATCAAAGTTAGATACGGTTAATAGAGCTATGGTTTATGGATATAAATGGACCCAGATATAAAGCTGGTGGAACTACCTTCTAGAAAAAATTTCTTAAAGAGGATTTGCTTTCTGGTGAGGCCAGATTTCATTCAAGCACAGTTGGTATATTCTCTGCCCATAGGATTTGCCCCACTGCTGTTAAAAAAAAAGAACCTCAAATTAAAGTAGGCTGTCAAAAATGACTAAAACTATCAATGTCAAATGGAAGATTATATATGCTTTATGCATGCATACCTACAAGTTTTAAAATATTTTATTTCATATTTATACAACTGTATGATGTATTTGAATGAATCCAAGACCACTTTCCTCCCCTCCAATCTCTCCCAACACTTCTCCCTGCTAACTTCCTGTCCCCTCTCCTCGTCCCTGTCCCTCTGCCTCTCCTCCTCCCTCTGTTTCTCTTTTGATACTCATTGAGTGGGTGTAAGTCCATGATATACCAAACGTGGACAGTCTTTCAGGGTCTGGATCCCTGAAAATAACTGACCCTCACTCCTCCAGCAGTGATCAATTGCCAGTAACTCCTCTGATAATTGTGGGACTCCTGAGCCCCTCTCACATATATACTGAGATTGTGGCTGATTTGATTTTATGCAAGTCTTGTAGATGTAGCCACAGCTACATCATGTGAGTAAGTTCATGTGTGCAACTTCATTGTCAGGTCCAGCAAACACTGTTTTCACAGATAGCTAGTCTCCCTGACCCCCTTTCCATGAGGCTCCCTGAACTTTGAGGAGAGGTGCTATAATACAGAACACCCATGCTCCATTTAGTGTTGAGTGATGTTGGCCATGGGTGTCGCAGTAAAGAGAGAAGCTCACCAAGATGCTAAACCTTCATTTCCTGAAGGGGCAGAGGGGTTCAGCCTCATTGTTAAAGACTGACACCCAGCTAGCTTCACTCCAGTTACTTTATTCAAACATCATACAAGGTTAACTGGGGCTGGGAAAGGTTCCAGCTACCAAAGTTATCTAGCCCTTGCTGCCCAAAAGAGCAGACAACCCACACTAATCTCAGTTCCTTTTGACCATGGCTAGCCAGAATCAAAAGTAAGAACTCCAGGTTTATCAGGAGTGTCTAAGGACCAAGGTCGGTGCCCCTGCGGCTCTCATGTAGCACCAAGTGCAGAGTCTCTAAAGAGACAATATTTCTTCAAGGTTCAAACAGTCTCAAAACAGTTTCTCAGCCTCTAGTGCAGCTACAAGGCCTCACAGAGCAAAGGCTTTGCTGAAACATTTCACCCAAAGCCAGACGCAAAGACTTACTATACGTTTCACTAAAAGTCAGATGTGAAGGCTTTGCTATATATCTTACTACAGTGAATAATCTTCAGTTTCTTATTCTCTGCACAGTGCTCAGTTGAATTTATCATATGACTCTCTCTATTCACGTCCCTCTGGTCACATCGCCATTCACTTTCATTGCTACTGATGTGGTCCAGGCACTTTCCTCCTGCGTGCTGATCCATTCTACTGGAGGGTTCCTGGTCCCCAAAGCTGTTTGCTTTTGCCCTTATATCTCATTCTTCACACAAAAGGATTTCCTAAACTCACAGAGGATCTGCTCACTCACTTCATTAATATTCTTTGATTGCCTCTAAAGAATTGCCCAGGCTCTGTTAAAACTACAGAATTTATCGTAAATACCTACTTCCTTCCAAATACAAATAAACCTGATTAATAAAAGAAGCTGACAAGCTTCAACATATTTGAGTTTCTGTCCACATTATCACGTGTAAAATAACCATTTTTTTCCTTTATCTTCCACTGTGGACTGCCTTTGGGTATATACATGGATGTGTTTTTCGCATTCTACAGAATGTCAAGCATGAAGAATGGTATCAGGAACTCTCAAAAGTGAGAGAAGAAATCTGAGAAGCCAACATAGATGATTATGGCATCCTGTCATACTCCAGCCTCTGAGAAATCCTGCAAAAAAAAAAAAAAAAAAAAAAAAAAAAACGATTTACTTATTTCCCAAATGTAGCCACTGTGTTTTTGGACACTCATCTCTGTAGATTTGTTTCATTCCGGAAACCCCACTTCATTGTCTGTGCATGAAGATTCCTCAACTTTTCCTATTCTCTTCTTGCCGTACTCTGAGGTGGGTCTCTCTGTTTTCTTATGGCATGCACTCATTACATTACAGTGTGCTCATCTTTGTGACTCTGGTCAAGTTATTTCCCCCCTTTTCTCCATTAGATAATATTCTTGAGTTGCAACTTATAAAACCCAATCTCAGACTGAGTTAAGAAAGTGGGGTGAGTACATAGCTTAGGCGATCAGCAAGAAGAGTAATAAACGACACAGTTGGTTATGACTTCGGGTTCCCATTGGAAATGACTGCTCTTCCTCCTGACCCAGTGAGAGACAGTGGGCAAAGCCTGTAGAGCCCTGTGCTGTCAGTGCTGTGGTAGAGGGGACAACTAGCATGTGTCAGGCAGTCCCCAGTGCTCTCACGGTTAAGAAATATTGAGCTAAAATGTCCTTTGTAATATAAATGTACAAATGAAAATAGCTTCACTATGATGACGTCACAGTCATTAGGACTAACTGTTTTTCTCTCACTTCTCATGTCAACGTTTGATTTTTTTTACCTTCCCAAAATAGGAAACCTGGCTGCTGTCTATATTAGATTCATGTGTCTGCAGCTCAACTTAACATAGATGGACTCCTAGCCCAATTTAGGTTATACAAAACTACAAGAGAATTTATTTAAATGATCCAAATTTGATAACTTGCTCACAGATGTTCCTATGGTGCCAGGATGGCCTGTGTCTTCATCTTCAGAGATAGGGAGGAAGAGTTGGGAGTGTGGAAGAGAGCTTAGACAAAAGTAAGATTTGTCACACTATTCTTGAAATGCACTACTCTATATGAAAATTTAAAAGGACCGTTTATCTCAGAGAGACACGAGCATGATAGGAACTCGACCATGGGGTGAAAAGATAGTTCAGTGGATAAATGCTCTTCCAAAAACAAAAACCAACCAAACAGAAAACACAGCTTCAGTTTGCAGCACCCACAAGGCGAGTCACAACCAATCATCTGCGACTTAGTTTCCAGGCCATTCAACCTTCCTCCTCAGGCACCACACACAATGTGGTGCACGCAGATACACACTGGCGGGCAAAATAAATACATTCAATAAAAAAATAAATAAATCATTCTTTTAAGTTTAAAAACATAACATAATAATTGAACCAAAAGTTTAAAGTATGGGTGATGCTTAATAAACAGCGATGAAGATGACTGATGTTGAGGGCTAGCTAACTGAAAGACAGAGAGGAAAGCCATCTAGACCCTTGACACAAAAAAAATCACCATGTGTGGTCTAGACAGAGTAGAAAGTACACTGCTTTATGTTTGGTTTTAATTTTGAATTCCAAATATCATCCACTGAACTCTAAAATTCATTTGCTTTACCGAAGTATCACACCAACTGATTAAATGTGTCTCATAGCTATAGTCTCAGGAGCTGATTTAATGCAGCGAAATATGTACAGTTTGAAATGTTTGGTGTCAGGGCAACATTTAAATCCTCAGACCAATTAAATCTAATTACTGAGTGAATGGTAATACTTTTCCTCAACAATGTGAAGGTTAAATTAAAATTCGTTTTCAAATTAGAAGGAAACACCTACTGTCAATCATTCCAACATTTATTTGAGGTTCTACTTTAGAAAAATACAGAGATAAAAAAGTATTATCTCTAAGTCAATTTTTCTAGTATTCTGAGTATTACGTTTGGAGCCTAAAAAAGAAAAGAAAAGAGAAGAGAAGAAAAGAAAACAAAACAAAAAGATATCTCCTTTTAACCAGCGCTGCAGCAAACTTAAAGCAGGCCTTTATAAAGTTCATGTACAAAATCTAGTAAAGACTCTAAGCACACATGAATTAATGGGGAATCACACCTTTAAAAACTCAGGAATTTCTGCATAATTGTTGAGCGCCTAATGCCAAGTCTCACTGTTTTCTATCGCTTTATTAAAAATATATAATCTTGTACCTGCTGACCCAAGCTTTTGGAAATGCTACAAAATGCAAAGAAATAGGTAAATACCCAGCTACAGATATTACTGAGGAGAAAAATCTTACAAAAACAGTTAACAAGATGCCTGTCTTGTAAGGTATAAAAATGACCGAGTGCCAGGCGTGGTGGCACATGCCTTTAATCCCAGCCCTCGGGAGGCACAGGCAGGTAGATCTCTGTGAGTTCAAGGCCAGCCTGGTCTACAAAGTGAGTCCAGGACAGCCAGGGCAGCACATAGAGAAACTCTGTCTTGAACCACCTGCCCCCCCCAAAAAATAAAACCCAAGTAGTTACATACAGGGAACAAGATATGAAGGTCATTCTGAGTTTTAGCCACTGTGGTACAGGAACACATCTACTGAGGTAAAATTTTGTTCACTGGTGGAACAAATGAAGTAAAGGGGACTATGTAATATGGAAATAAAAATTGAAGAAAAGATCAATGCTAACTTCATCTGCTAATGCTCAATTTTGTCAATTTAAAATAAACTCATACTTTATAAAATGAATCATGTAATACACATTGTAGAACTCACTGTCTTGTTTTGTTACCTCTATGGTCAAAACCTCCTAATTGTCATGCCCAGTGTGGCAGTTAATACTGATTACTGACTTGGCAGAGTCTTCTAGAAGACAAGATTCTGGTCTTGTCTAGGAAGGATTTTCTACACTGAGTTTTTTGAGGTGATTAAACTGTTCTGGATGTGGGGAGCACCATTCCATGGACTTGAGCTCTAGGCTATGTAAAACAGAGGAGAGCTTGACCCCAGCTTTCAGCTCTGCTTCCTGACTACAGAAGCAATGGAACCAGCTGGCTGCCTCACCTTTCTGCTCCTGTGAATTTTTTGCAATGGTAGACTATATCTTCATAAGCTATAATCTAAAACAAATCATTAACTACATCATAGCAAACTTACCACACAAAGTTAGGAAGGAATCAGGAACACCACTGACTGTTTCATGCTATGAAATATGAAAATTGTTTATTCTGTTGGTGTTTAACTAATTAAATGACTTTTACAAATATGTTCAATTTCATAATTAAATGGGATCACTTGCCACTGTGTTTGTTGGCTTTCTGTAGTTATGGCCAAAGTAAGTAAGAGATAAACCTAAGGAGAGGAATCATTCATTTTGGCTCATGGTTTTTAAGGTTTGTCCCCATCGTGACAGGCACCATACAGTGGGGTAAAGTAGCATGTGTCATGGTGGCCAGGAAATAAATAGAACACCTACCTGTGTGATTTATCCTTTGTCCTGTTTCTTCCAGCTTGGACCCTAGCCTATGGGATGGTGCCACCCACGCTAAGCACAGGTCTTTCCTCCTTAGTTAATATTTCTAGCTTCATAAACATATCCATGAACTACTATCCTTGGTACAAGCCAATCAAGTTCACAGTCACAATTACCATCATAGCCATTAATAGGAAATTGTATTTTATTTGACACAGAATGTGATACAGGAATTTCTGACACACTGAGGTAGAGTCCATAACTAACTTTCATTGGTGAGTTCCTATGTTCAAGCAATCACCCACTAATTGCTTGCATGCTTCCAAGACATATAAAACAACAGGCTGCACATTCAACATTGACAATTAAAATTTTCCTATTTTCAGGAAAAGAAACAAATCCTTGATTAACTGAACAAAAGTATAATTTTTGGAGATTTTGATACATTTTATCTTGATTTGTATTAATATTTTCTTATTATCCTTGCACTACTCTGTATCCTATAAAGTGAGATTTTCAGACGCGCTTTGGTGCTGATATTTATTTACAGATGCATGCATCGGTGAATTGCTGATATCTAGCACTGTAGATATGAACTGGTAGAGATGCTAGTGCAGTTAGGTGAGTGTCTATGGAATGTTATCTATATGTTCTGTGAACACCCCATTCCTTCCCAGCCAGCTTAGACAGCATTCATTTCCAAGCATATGTGAAATTGTTTACTTGTCTTCATACAAAAAGAAATTTGAAACATTGATTTTTACAACCAGGTCAATACTTGTATTTTCTTGGAAGTAAATTTCCAAACTAATCACACCAAGAAAACAAAAAGTGAACATAAGTCAAATTACCAGCCATGAAACTAGACATAGCCTGTCACTGTTTTCAAGAAACAACTCCAAAGCCAGAAACATAATGAGTAAGACTCAGATGGTAGAATAACTTGCCTAAAATTTCACGTGCAGAAAAAGACGCCTACATTTGAATCATATCTGTTTCACTGTGGAACCTGCTCTCCCACAATGAGGCCCCCTCATTTATGTAGAAATTGGATGAAATTGGGTAACAAGTGACAGGAACACTCCAGCCTCAGCACCCGAGCACAGACATAGGCCAATGTCCACTGTAGGAAGATTGTCCTGCAGCCTATCTTGGAAATAATCCATGTGGGTCATTTAAAAACAGAATAAACTGGAAGTTACCTGAGCTCTCTACTGCAAAGAGAGTCTGTATATACTTATATTTTATAATCTCTTGTGAGATAGTAATGTTGGTGGAGAATATGTGCTGGATTGTATTCTGCTCACCCAAAAAAGTTTACTGAGATCCTATCCCCTGGGGACCTGGGAATATGCCCTATTAAGAAATGGGAGTTTGGGGGATAGAGAGCTGGCACAGTGGCAACATGACTAGAACACTTTAGGTTCTTGTAGAGGACCAAGGTTTAGTTCCCAGCATCTGCATAGCAATCCGTATGCATATGTAATTCCAGTTCCAAGAGCTCTAATGTCCTCTCTGGCCTTCTTTGGCATTGCACACATACTGTGCATTTTCTTACATGCAGACAAACATATTCATAAAAAGTAAATCACTTTTAAGAGAGAGACAGAGTGGGTGTGGGAGTCTTTGCAGACAATAGAGGTGAGGATGGGACGGAACCCACCTAACTCCTCTCATTTAAGAAGGCATGTAGCTGCAGATACACACATGAAAAACACCGACTTCGTAATAACAAAAGCATGGGCTGGAACTATATTGTAACAAGCCAAGGCAAGTCAGAGATTGCTGGTAAATTTCAGAACCAAAGAAGATCTGTGAAGGACTCAGGGCCTGTTCCTCACACCCTGATTTTGAAGTTCTAATCTCCAGAAAAATTGAACAATAAATTTCTACTGTTTTCAATCTCACAGTTTGGCGTACACTCTCACAGTGGTCCTTAGAAACTAGTGCATCTTAAATGAACACATTACTATAAATTTAATGAGAGCAGTAATCTAATTGATAACTTTGTGACATACACATAGTTCCGTATGTTTATGTAAGATTATCAGTATCAAAGAAGGCTGATAATGAGGCCCAGACTTCTTTGTCCTGGTTTGGCAACTTTGTATGAATCTATAATTATTTCGAAATTAAAAACAATAGGATTCTGAAGAAAATCAATGAGACAATTCATGTAAAATGCTTTGCTTATCAAAGTATTCAAGCATTATTTCTGGGATTATTTTTTCAATCAATAGGTTTATAGCCAAGCTAGAGAATCCTGATTGACTTAAGGGGATGAAGCTGTATAATTATATGAGATATTGACTATAGGTCAACTATGAATTACCTCGTCCTTTTGACCTTTGGATCTGAAACTGCACATCACAGGCACACTGTGACAGGCTTTCCAGGAATTGCTGAAGTGCTGATGTTCTCCTCCGTGTCTTCTGCTGACTCTCATGAAGTTGTTCTCCCACTCCATACGTATGGCACCTTGGGGTTTATGGACTTCCTTAGACCCCACCTACTGTGTTGAATATTTATATATTTGTCTGTGTGTTGGCTTTCCCACTTGTGATTTGTTTCCTTATCTCCACAGTAACAAGTTAGCCATGATGAAACCAACATAGCACCTGAGAGGCCATCCTTGAAAGTTGACATTCCTACCCACATGAACATTCTCAGGACTCATACCCCATAAACAAAGAATTATAGAGATCAGCTTGCATGCAAATGTACAAAATATTGCCTTTGTCTTGTTCTCTTTATTCTTTGAGAATTTCTCTCTCTCTCT
>CAJQZJ010032083.1:7435040-7447606 GCA_907164525.1 Lophiomys imhausi
ACACACACACACACACACACACACACACACACACACACACACACAGAGAGACGTGATTATATCCACCCCTCTAATTCCCCCCTTAAACTCACTCATCCACATGTCCACATGTCCTGCTGATAACTTCATGATGTCTTATGAAAAATAAGCAAAAGAGTCCAATCAGTGCTGTTCATGTATGCATGGATGTGTCATTGGCTGTATCCTCAAAGAAGAATGAATCTCCTCTACCAGCAACTATCAGCTTCCAATAGTTCTTCTGTTAGAGTTGGAGCATCATGACCACCTCCCCATTCATGCTCAACTTTTGGCTGGATTGATCGTGTGTGGTTCTTGTACAGCAAGCAAGTACAATCTTGTACAGCACAATATGACTGACTCATAGCTAGTGTAAGAGGTCAGAACAGGAAGCTATGAGTACTCAGCCCTACACAGAACACCTTTATCAAATGAACAAAGTTTTGTGGGTGTTACGACTTAATCCAAGCATTTACAAAACAAATCCTATAGTGTTAAGTTAGTGTCTGTTAACAGTTCAGAGCTTCCTTTTGATTTGAGTATTTCAGAGGTTGCAGCCAGTGGTCTGCCTATAGTGAGCACAACGTCTACCTGCTTTGCTATAAGAAATAAAGGCAAGCTGGGATCAGGACAGAGCAAGCATGGAAGTCGCAGGAGTCAAGATCCCCAAAATTTTGTTTATTCTTGAGATTCTGTGATTAAAGAATATAAAGCAAGGGTGACTGTGGAGTTGGCTTAGTTGGTGGAGCCCTTGTCCTGCAAAGATGGGGAGCTGAGTTTGATTCTCAAATATGAGGCAACTGGTTTTATCATGGCAGCAGTTTGCACTCACATAAAAAATCCAGGTGCATCAATTCACACTTGTAATCACAAAGATAGAGAGGTACAGGTGGGTAGAAGTCTAGGGCTTGCTGGCATAGCAGTCTAACTGCATTGGTGAACTCCAGATTCTAAGAAAGAGACTGAAGAAGACCACAAACATTAACCTTTGACCTACCTACCTACCTACACACACACACACACACACACACACACACACACACACACACAGAGAGAGAGAGAGAGAGAGAGAGAGACCACACAAATGTACACATTTGAAATAATAAGTGTGTTTCAAATAAGGGTTCTGTCAATGAAATACTCAATGTCCATGATCCCATAAAACTCATTTCTATACGTAGAAAGCAAATAGACACCATGTCATTCTAGACAGGAAGTGATAAAGAAAACAACCCAAGTAACAGATATGATCATTGACACAGGGACAAGTGATAAGTGGGGTAGAGGGTCCTCTTGGGACACTCCCCAAATGGTTGATTGTAGATGTGAGGAGGAACTGGCTAGGTTGAAATGGGGAAGCCCAGGGTTCCAGGCAGGGAGCATTCAAGGACTGGAAGGAAACATTCAAAAATACGAGGATGAAGACAAAGGGCCCCAGGCCTCACACTGTGGAAGCAAAGGAATTGACGGGTGCCCAGTTCAGAGCCCAGGGCATCAGCCTATGGGAGGCTCAGCTGGTGATTTGATGAAGACTAGGGGTGGACTTTATGCAGCAAAGGGCTTGAGGGTGATTTTAAGATGGAGGATAGAGGAGAAAATGAAACATCAGAATTTTAAAAAGAAAATTCTAGCATTATTTCAGCTTATAATCATCATAAAAATATTTATTAAAATATTCAGTTGCTTACTGGGTTTCAATATGTCACTTACAAAAATCCTAAGATGCAACATAAAGATCAGAACCTAAAAATGTTCAAGACTAGCGATGAATGTCACATGGTGTAGCACTCAGCACGCTTCATATATTTAAGCTCAAGTCTCCAAATGATGCTTTGTGGGGATATGTTTTAGTATAGAATAGTAAACCAAGTAAATACACATTAAACATAACTTTGATGTCATGGACATCACTCTTATCAACAACCTGATAGACTCCATGGAGAGAAATTTGTTTATGATTTGCAAGATCTAAGTCATTTTGGAGATAATGACTATGTTTATCAATTGATAATGATTTTTTTTACCAATTCTTAACAAGTCTTTTGTAGAAAGTAGATAACTAATAAAATATCTGCTAAATGATTATTGAAAAATAAGCAAGTAGATACTTAGTAAATGTTTGGCAAATTATTTAGCTGAATTAACTACTTTTATTACTTTTTTTTTTCTTGGTATTACTGTGGTGAAGTCGATAGCAAGGAAGAACTTGAGGGAGGTAGGTTTGCTTTGGATCATGGCTTGAGGGCATGTGCTCCATAGAGGTATGGTGGTGGAAGACACTCCTGGCTGTGGCAGCAGGTACATGAAGCAACTGGTTATATCATGCCAGCAGCCAGGAAGACAGAAAGAGATGGAACTGAGAACAACAGTTGGACTCTGAGCCTCAGACTCTCTTTCCAGGGAGCCACTTCCTCCATGGAGCTGAGATCTACCTTCCCAAGATTCTACAAGGTCCAAAATAGGGCCACCAGTTGGGGACCAATAGTTAAAACACATGAGCTTATAGAGAAAATTTCTTGTTAAGTCCTTACTGGCTACATAGCCTGAATAGCCTTTTTTTTTTAAATACATGCTCAGTCATATGCAGTATTTTTAAGACAGTTGGAATTAATCCACAATTGTTTGTATCAGGTGTAAACATTTTATGAGTAAGAAGATGTGGTAGGAAAGGGATGCCATCACTTATCACACCCAGACTTCTATCTACCTGGAGGAGACAGTATCTTCTTGATAGAATGCTTGTACTTATACAGAACCATGGTTGAACTATGGATAAAATCTCATACATAACTTCATCTTATCCAGAAACCAAAGACCTGAGATGAAAAATGAAGGTGGGGCTGTCAAATTCAGAACCCAGGCAGACATTTTGATACAGAATCTCTCTGCCAGAAGAATTAATGATGCCAAAGGCAAGGCGACACAGCAATGGTTCCAGAGAATCTTCTGAAACCGAGGCTGCTTCCCTGTACAGGAAGTTATTTAACAGCTGGAGGAAGAGAGCCCTACATGGCTCAACAAAACGTTCCACATGGTAGGCAGCCACTAAAGTCTGCCAAATGGTACAGACTATGGTTAGCATCCATAGACATGCACACAGTTATGTAGACAAAGAGAATCAAAATGTCATATTATCATGTAATGTTAAAACAAACTTCTCTGGGAAACAATCACTCCAATGCTGATTATTCCACTCTCAAGTTGTGTTTGTCCGAGTCCAATGCTCCTTTTCTGAGTAAGGTCTGAGTGAATGTCCTTCACGGGATATAAAGACATTTGCCTTCTGTGGCTGTTATCATCCGTGAGAAAGACCATCAAGAAGACTGAGGTCTCTTCTGAAATTTACAATTGTGGAAGACACAAGTTCCCTGTAAGGATAAGAAGAACGTAGATGTCTGTTCTCTTTAAGCCTATTTCAATGTTAAATTAGTGGCATGAGCCAAGGAGACAGAAGACCAATGTAAATGCATAACAATTATTTTTTGAAATAGAACTATGGAAAGTGCGATTGTGCACACCTTAGTTCCAGAACTCTCCATGCAGAATTGGGGCATGGGGGTGGGGGCTTTTTTGAGTTTGTCTCAAAAAAGTTTTGTCTACATAGTGAGTTCCAGGCTAGCAAAGGATACAATAGTGAGATGCTATCTCAAAAATAACAACAATATTGTAACAACAAATAAAATAATAACAACAAACAAGCCAAAGAAAGACAGGTATAACATTTTAAAGCAAAGAAGTATATTTATTATATGTATTACACACATATATACAATGATATATATGATATATATAATCAATTTTAGTAACTTCAGTATAAATTAATAATCAGGATAAAATTTTATGAAAGATATGCAAGACTCCTTTATTAGTTATTACAACAATATATCTAGGAAAACTAGATTATACAGAGAAACATTTGTTTTGGTTCACACTTGGTCTATTACTTTAGACCTGTAGTAATGAAATGCATCATGGTTGGAGTGTGTGGTGGAGAAAATTCAGGTACCTAATGGCCAAGGGAATGAAAAATAGAAAGTTTCCAGGTCCCACAGTCCCCTTCATATCACCTATATCCTGACCATCTCTAACAAAGACACTAACTTCCTTCCAATAGTGCCACTCTGAGAGCTTACATTTACATCTGGGCCTTTGGAGGACATAGAAACCCAAATTATAGCAAAACTATACAGACAATTACAAATAATTAGAGAAAAAGACAAAATGAATAAATAGAGTGATAAACTATATATGATTTGTAAGAAATAGCATTAGGGAATCAGATTTGTTATAAAAAGATTTCTCTTAATTAATCTATAGAATTACTAGAGTCCTGATTCCAATCCCAGTGAGACTTTTGTTATTGATTTGAGATGGGGATCCTACAATAACATATATAGGAAGGCAAGGGGTCATGACTTTAGCTGAAGCCTAGGAGGATTTATCTGTTTTTTTAAAATGAGGAGGAGTCTCACTGAGACTAGGACTGCTCTGATCTCAAAACTCCACAATACTATACAAATCAAATCAGTGTGGCTTTGGCACAGAGCAAGGTGAGGAGATCAATGGATGTATCCATTTTTTGAATTTCTATTCAAATGGGAAACTTGTTTTGACAGGGATGCTGTCTTAGTTACCGTTCTATTGCTGTAAAGAGTCATCATGATCCAGGCAACTCTTATAAAAGAAAGTATTTAATTGGAGCCTTGCTTACAGTTCCAGAGGTTTAGTACATTTTCACCATGGAGGGGAGCATGGCAGCATGCATGGTCCTGGAGCAGTAGCTGAGAGCTACATCCTGACCTGCAGGCCAAGAGAGAGGAAATAGAAACGAGGCCTGGCATGGGCCTTTGATACATTAAACTCTACCCCCTGACACACTTCCTCCAATAAGACCACCTCCTGATCCTTCAAATCCTTTCGAAGAATTTGATTCCCTTTTGACTAAGCATTCAAATATATGAGCCTATGGTAGCCATTCTCATTCAAGCCAGCATTTCCCCCTTCCTGGCCCCAGTAGGCTTACAGCCATTCATAAAGTAAAATCAATTCAGTCCAACTTCAAAAGTCCCCAAAGTCTTTCAGTCTCAAGATTGTTTTAAAGTCCAAAGTCTTTACTGAGACTCAAATCAATCTCTTCACTGTTAACACCCTGTAAAATAAAATAAAAAAAGCAGATCACATATTTTCCATATACAATGGCACAGAATATACATTACCATTCCAAAAGGGAGAAAAGGGATCACAGGGAGGAAATATTAGACCAAAGCAACACTAGAAACCAAGAGGGCAAATTCCAAATAAAATCTCCAACTCCTTTCAGTTTAGTTGACTGCCACACAGTTCTCTCTTTTAGGTGGTTCCCTGTCTAGTCTGTAGCTCTTCTTGGAAGGTGTCCCACAACTCGGGAATCTCCAACACCTTGGGGTCTCCAATGCAATACATACTTCACCTTCTCAGCTTCACACAATGGGCTCTCTGGTCCTCCACACACAGGCTCCCCTGATACCTGCCTGGCCTCAGTGACTTTCCTCAGTCACAGAGGGACATTCCATAACCGTTTTTATTGTATCTTTGACTCTAGAGCCAGAACCAAGTGGTCAAACTTGCCAGGTTCTTCTGCTTGCCGGGGCTGGAACACGGCCCCTCCTTCAAGTTCATCTGTATCCACTTTCTGTTTTTGAGATTTTCCTTTACTTTGCTTTACCATGTCTTTAATCCCTTTTTAGCAAGGTGGGAGCTTAGTTGGGTGGAGTCTTGCCCTGAGGTTGTGACTCACACTACTCCATTTAACATCAAGTTTTTCTTTAAACTTTCATCTCCTTGAGGAAAGAGCTTGGCTCCATTGCACTTCCTGGAGCTCCTTTTCTCCTCAAACTGTACATTTTGTATTCTTCCTTGTTCCTTTTCATTATATATCTCCATTAGACTAGCCACTGATAACCACAAGACATAATAAATACTAGGCTGTCTTGAAATCTACTCTGCTGAGCCCATTAATTCAAAACTCTACAGTCTAGCATCAAGCAGATTTTACAGACAATAGCAGAAGGCAGCCACATTCTTTGCAAAAATATTACAAGAATGGTCTCTAGGTTGCTTACTCATATTTTTCCCTTCTAAAAACCTCTTGAGTCAGACAATAAATCTATATTTGCTCTCAGCACCACTGTCTTCTATGCTTCTACTAGCATGGACTACTAAAGCCCTCTTTAAAACATTCAACTGCTTTCGTAACTCAAAATCCAAAAATCCACATTCCTCAACAAACAGCATGGCCAGGCTAATCAATAATCCCCCATTCCTGCTACCAACTTCTGTCTTAGTCAGTGTTCTACTGCTGTAAAGAGACACCATGACCAAGGCAACTCTTATAAAAGAAAGCATTTAATTGGGGGTTTTCTCGTGGCTTCAGGGGTTTACTCCATTAGCATCATAGAGGAGAGCACAGTGGCATGTGTGCACACACAGAGCTGGAGCAGTAGCTGAGAGCTACATCCTGGTCTACAGGCTAGGAGAGAAAGAGACGGGCCTGGTGTGGGCTTTTGACACCTTAAAGCCCAGTCCCAGTGACAATTCCTCCAATAAGGCTATACCTCTATTCTTCCCAAAGAGTTCCACTCCATGTTGACGAAGCACTCAAATATTTGAGTCTATGGGGGCCACTCTCAATCAAACCCCCAGAAATGCTAAAGTAGTTAAATGGAGAGAAGAAAATCGGTTCAATTGATAATCCCAGAGCAATTGGACATCCCCTTTTAAAATGGTGAACTTCTTTGCCCTCATTCTCACACAAAAATTTAAGTCAGGATGAATGCAATCCTACAAAGCACCAGAGATGACAAAACTTTGCCAACAGTGGAAGGTAAAATATCTTCACATCTGTTTTGTGAAAAATATTCTATGATGTGAGAATAGTAAGCATACAATAAAGTTATTCATAAAGCTGACATGTGTTTATTAGATGTTATTAATAAAAATCCATTGGTAGATCTAGGAAAATATATGTAGAGTACATAGATGAGTCTAACGACAATGAGAAAAAGGATAAGCAATAATAAATGTAGTCATCAGATATTTCACAAAAAATAAACACACAAAATATCCAACATGCACATGAGGAAAGCAGGACCGTTGACCACAAGAGAAATGCAAAATGAAGCTACAAGACTATATCATAGCATAGTGTGGGAATGGCTAAAATACACACCCTGAAGCTCAAACATGCTTCTGCAGAAATACCACAAGCATTGACTATTACACCAACAACAGAACTTCACATACATTAACGGAAGTGATGCAAAATCAGAGGACAAATACAGTTTAAAAACAGATTGACAGTTTCTTTTCTTTTTTTGCATATTTCAGAACTTAAAAAAAAAATCAAGCTGGAACTGACCTTTAAACCTTATCCCCAAGGACTACTTCTAATAGTAGAAAGATCTATCCAAGCTATCAAAGGAGAAAAGCAATCAATAGTTCTACCAGCTGGAAAGCTTACAGACCACAACAATGATGAGCCAGGCAAGATATCACCAAAGACACAATAGTGGATCTTACATCTTGGAGTTACCAACATCCACCTAATTTGACTGCTCAGTAGGAGGGAATCCATGCCCCATATAATAATCTAGTCAACTACCTTTAACTGCTTAGGTTGTAGACCCTAGAGGAAAACCCACTACTGTTATTTTCCTAAATAAGTGTGTTATTTATAAAGTAGACTATTTATCATCTTGAGAACCAGCAGCTTCTAGAGTTTTACCTAAATAAATGTGTTATTTGAGGAATCCCTTCTTAGAAATATTTCTAGAACCCTTACCCCAAGTTAGGTGCTCTTCCTTAGTGGCACTGACACCTCAGGCTTTCCCACCTTTCCCACATCAGCACTTAGCACCGTGCTTGGTTCTTTGCAAGTCTGTCATCAGCATGAAATGTCAAAGCAGCATGTGGGTGACATCCTTGCCTACTACTCATTTGCATGTTTGCACTGAGTATATTTAATGCATATCAGCTAAGTTTATTAAATGGGTAGGCTTGGATACTTTGCCAGCTTAGGAATGTTTACACCAAATGCCTTCCCTACAGTTCCCAATATCTACTGAAATAAATACAGAGCAAATAAACAAATCTTCAAGTTTGAAGGAAATACCTTGGGGTGGTAGGTGACATACTCTTCTCTCCTACCAACAAAGCCTTTGTCATTTTGTTCCACAGTCCTGGATTTGGCAGTAAGCAACTAGATATCTTCTTAATTTCAATTTGTTTCTGATCACATTCTCACTCATAAGTCCTTGTGAATACCACTTCCTTCCTGAGTTTTGTGAAAGTATCCTGTCTCATAACCTTATTACCACTTCCTTGGGCTTAGAGATTTCTACAGAATTCTTATATGAATAGTTATGAATTAAAATTTAGCATGGCTTTCCTTATATAAGAATATTAAAGGGGGATACAATTTCTCTTAAATTCATTTACATTTCCAAAGAAATTTCCACATACATATCCAGAATAGTCATAATCATTTAATCTTGTTTCTAGTATATCAAAATCATGTTAATGTACACTTGAATTATCATTTCATCATGATATATGATACATAACACCAATAGTGATAAAAACGGAGTACCAAATTATATTTGAAAATGCAGGAAGAATTCTTCTCTGATGGCCCCAAAGGCAGTGGAATTAAGCTGATAAATAAGTATTTATATATTATGACAACATTTTCTGAACTAGTTTTCAAAATACTCAGTTGCTACTAACACTTTTGTTTTACAAAGAGAATAGAAAAAGCAGAGTTAGATACAAACTGTAACATACTCTGATTTGATCAATAATAGAAAACACTTTAAATGTAGAAAATATTTTCTCACACTCTCCACATATTTTAAAAACATGTGGTAGCTTTTCTAGTCACATCTTTTGGATTTTCTGTCTATTGAATAGGCAAATAAAAACAATAACCCAAGACAACACACAGCCTTTCATTTCCTTTCTACTGTCCTCAAGGGCTCTTTAATCCCTTTCCTGCTAAGAACAGCCCCCAAATAAGTGAAGACTTTCAAATAGAAATCTTTTCGTATAATTATCTTTATTCAGCATCTACCCCTGTCTATGATGTCTGAATTTGAGTCTCGAAGAAATATTTATGTCCTTGAAAATTCACACTGATGATTCAATACTTATTTATCCATTGATCTAGCCAACCATCAACCCACACATACATACACCAGTATATCCTCCCTCCCTCCCTCCCTCCCTTCCTTTCTTCTTTCCTTATCCGTTCTTCCTTCTGTCCTTCCCTCCTTCCTTCAGTTTCTAGCACAACATGTTATCATTCAACTGTTTTCTACGACCCTTAATTTTGCACATAATGAGTCACAGTTCACACCTGGAGTGCACAGGTATGGTGATGTTTCTTTCCATCTGTTGTTTTTCATGTTAAATTTAGACATCTCTGGCAGTGCCCAGATTTGATAATGATAGGTGAGGGTGTGTAGACATGTGCTAACAGAAAGGCATTTTGTATTTCCTGGGTGCAATGAGTAATTGTCAACCCACTGTAATCATTCTGGGTTGCCATAAACCTTAACTACAAAACACTTAGCTGGAATTGCTCATAAAATAACCTTTTCAAGTGATTTCTATTTTCCTCCCTAGTATCATTTGAAGCATGATACCCAGTGAGGTAGAACCTTAATATGTGTTTATTCCTTATTTATTTAAATAAGGTCAGTTGTACAGGAAACATGTTTGCTTGTTTCCAGTTCTGGAGATAGCATCCTTCATCCATTTATCTTGGTCGGAATATTATTAATATTTTTTACTCCCAGAATACAGTATGGGGAGAAAGTGAATGATATTTTACAGAAAATTATCAACACACATACAGTTAGGATCCGAAGGCACTGTGGTCTACAGTGAGTTAGAACCCATCCCAGAGCTACAAAGGGAATCTTAGCCACTCCACTTTTAGATGTAGATGAAGCAATTGAGAATCTAGGACATAAGGAATATCACAATTGCTTCAGAAACTTGGGGGGCTCCTGTTTTCTGGTGTGGGTGGTCATCAGTTCCAGACATCAGATGTGAGCAGCTGAACTTCTACCTCAGTATAAAGCAGAGACAGGGTGGTCCAACACTCTGATCCCTTCACAACTGTACTTGCAAATAAAGTCATTTCTCCAAGTTAAAAAAACCAGACCCACATGCTAAGAATATCCTTGCTGTTGGTGTTAAGGGAGAGGTTTCACATTTTACAAAATGACGCAACTCAGGCGTTGCTTGGCACCTGATACCTGCAGGCTTTGGCACCTCTCCAAGTTCAAAACCAGCTGCCACGTCCCATTTTTAAACTCACACAGACACCTTCAGCTAATGAGGGTCATACTTACTCTTTTGATTCTTTACAAGGTATAATATGTGTGGAAAGCAGGAGATTAAAGTAGATGAAGAAAGCCAGGGGCAGACTGACACAAGCAGACACAAGCTGGAAATTAAACACGTTGCCATTTCACTTCTGGAATTAGAAATACAGGAGAGGGAACCAGGACTCTAGCTCTACTGATCTGTCACTTAAAAAGTCACTTGGACAATTTACAATTCCCATCACTTGCTGACTGTACTACCTTAGGCTCAATGCCCTGCATAGGCCACAGTTTTCTAATCTTTAAAATTAGAATATAATACTACTGATCTCTTGATCTCTTGGCCCTGCATTAAGATTAAAGGAGAAAACAGGGACTAAGGAGATGGTTCCATTGGCCAAGTTTTTGTCTCACAAGCAAAAGGATCCAAAACCACTTTGAAAGCTGGGCATCCCAGCACATACGGGAACTGGAATTCCGGGAAGCAGATGCAGGACGATTCTGGGGCTCCCTGACCAGCCAGTCTGGCTAAATGAGTGATCTCCTGGTTCAGTGAATGGCACTGTCTCCAGAAGTAAGGCGAGGGGTCTGGAGATGGCTTGGCGACTAAGAACACTTGCTACTTGTGTAAAAGGTATGGGATTCGGTTACCAGAACCCACAAGATGGCTTCCAGCCATCCAGAACTCCAGATCCAGGTGATCGGATGCTCTCCTGTGGCCTCTGCAGGAACCAAACAAATACATGGAGGCAACACTCATACACATAAAATTAAAAGTAAATACGCCTTTGTTTAGAAAACCTTTCTTCCTTGGTGTTCCCCATCCCCTCTGTCTACTACAATCTTTCTGCCTCCACTTCTACAAAGTTCTCTGAGCTGAATGGAGGGAACTAATGAAGACACCCCATTTAGAACTCTCTGCACATTGTCCAGCTGTGGGTCTCTGTATTTATCCCCCACTACTGCAGGAGGAAGCTTCTGTGATGATGGCTGAGCAAGACACCGATCTGTGAGTATAGCAGAATGTTGTTCGGAGTCATTGTATTATATTTTGTTTTCCCCTAGGTCCCTGGCCTATTTAGTATCAGGTTCTTGGTCACCAGGACAGTGTCAGGGATAGATCCCATCTCATAAAGAGAGCCTTAAATACAATCTGATAGTGGTTGGTTACTCCCACAAGCTTTGTGCCACTATTGCACTGGTGCATCTTGAATGCAAGTCTCCATTGTAGATAGAAGGGTTTGTAGCTGGGCTAGTGTTTACCTTTCTCCTCTGGTAGTGTGCAGTGTACTCTCCAGTACCATGAACATTGGTACAGACTGGTGCACATATGAGCACGCAGACACTGTGGTAGCATGTACAAGGCCTACACAGGTCTGGAACTGATGGGGCAACAGTGCTGAGAGTGGAAGTGAACATTAACCCATAACTTAACACAGAAACTCTCTCCAATTGATAACCACTCCTAAGTGAAAAATTAGTTTTCTCCAGCAGAGTCTCACGGGGATACAAGCCACTTTTAAGGCTAGACCCTATGTCCAGAAGTAGATAGTCAACACAAAATGAACTCAGTGGTATTTTTGGAGTTGTTGCTGTTTGGTTGGTTTTTGTCTCATAATACTTTGTCTAGAAATTAATTTTTCTTTTCTTTTCCTTTACCATTCAGGCCTTTTGCTTATGTATCATGGTTTCCAATTTTGTGCTTTAATGGAGTTTCCCTGTTTACCAATGAGTGTATTTCTGTATTTACATGTGTTTCTTGGGCTTTTCCTTTGGCTCTTAATTTTTCTGTTTGTTTGCTTTGTCCTATTTGGGGTTTTTTGTTTTTATTTTATCTTGTAATGTGTTAGATGCCTGTTTGTTTTCTAATGCAAAATAGCAAGGAGGTAGATTGCTCTCTACAAGGAGAGCAAGCACCCTCTAGCAAGGGTGTGTGGAGAGGTGAGGATGATCTGCAAAGAGTTGGAGGAGGGGAAACCATAATCAGAATATATTGTATTAAAATATATTTTCAATTAAAATAATTAAATCTTTTAAAAACTATCTTTCTTTTAGTTGAAATAGAACTACAGGAAGACCCTCAATTTTTACCTCTGTCTGGCCTCTACATGAATTCATATATACATGCATACACACACACACACACACACACACACACACACACACACACACACACACACA
>CAJQZJ010032083.1:7447616-7459287 GCA_907164525.1 Lophiomys imhausi
ACACACACACACACACACACACACACACACACACACACACACACACAAAAGAACACATGCACAGAAAAAAAAATTAAATGAGAAAAACAAATAGAAGTGCCAAAAAGTTCCTAAGAACAGCAAGCAGCATCTTCACTCTTGTCCTGAGGATTTGCTAAGTATGTTCACACATAGTTTCTCTCCGGAACCTGTGCCAGGAGGGTGTGTGAAAGCAGAGACAGAGGGTTGAACCTTCAAACGAACTGCCAATGGTGATCAGACTGACAGAGTACAAGCTGCCGGCATCGTGGTTAAAAGCTCAGGCTCTGTAACCAACTGATTTAGGCTATATTTCCACTTCTCATATTTACTGGACACTTGATTCTGCATAAGTTTTCAGCCTCTTCCGTGATTTTTTTATGAAGAATTTGTGCAAAAATATTTGCAAAGTGTTTGAACAGTGCCAGGCACACTTGAAGTATTGTCTGAACATTGCCTGTCACTCATAAGGAATGTAGGCCTGATTTTTGTTTATTTTCCCATTCTATTTTGTTTATCAAACTTTTGCAACCCTAAGTAGGTGGATCCAGTAAAAATAAAGATAGGAGCAATGAGATGGCTCAGTCAATGAAGTTCTTGATTGATGAGGATAAGGACTTGAGTTCAATCTCTAGAAAAGGCAAGTATGGCTCTAAGGTCTTGCAAGCTCAGTGCTATGGAGAGGGAGACAGGCAGGTCGCAGGCAGTTACTGGCCAGCCAGCCTAGCCTGGGGATTTTAAGGCCAGTGAGAGACCCTGTCTCAAAACAGCAACAAAGAGGTATACTCTAATTGAAGAATGATATCTGAGGTCACCGTCTGTCTTCCACATAAACATGCACACACATGCATGCACACAAAAGCACACAAGCATGCATACACACACACACACACACACACACACACACACACACACACACAAACTCACAACTGAGAGGTCCAAGGGATGAATCAGAAATGGAGATCATGGGGTGATATCATCCCACATCTTCCTCCAAATCCAAAGTGCCTAGAGGGCATCCTGATGTAGAAGAATACCCTGGTGATTCAATATTTTTCATTTCTCCTGAGATGGTCTATAAAGAGCATGCCTATTTCAAATTCTGGATACCATATGTATCTAGGTGTTCTTTATGTTTCATAACATTGTTCTTTCTTTTGTTCAGTTGAGGCCTGGGTATTTGTTCTTTCTCATAGAACTACTGAATAAAATAAAAAAAAATACATTTGTAGTCTTTCCAGGTAAAGACTTTAGACATCTTGGCCTCATTTTGAACTGCGAACATTTTTAACTTCTTAGAACTTCAAATTTATACTCTTTTTTGTTAAACTTTAAGGCAACATAAAGATAAATTGAATTTTTTGCATGCTTTTACCTTCAAATGAAGGTTGTGATAATTAGAGATTAACAGTGGATGGTTCCTACCCTATAAATTGTATCAAATGTACAAAAATTTGAGTTCTCAAATAATTTCCTCAAGATAAACAGATATCTTCATAGGAGAGCCATTACCCCTCAATCAGCACTCAGAAGCATTTTGAAATAATTTCAAGAATATATAAAGTAAATGAATATTCCATATAATTCTTGGCCTATAGGCCTGTTTTTCATTTTTCTAGTTCTTTTATTATAACTTTTTCAAGAAAAGGGATTTGTGTCAGTGTCAAACTTGACCAGTAGTCATTCATTCATTAGTTCTATAATCTCCAATCTGAATCAGAGAATGTATTTCTTAAAGAATTTTGTTTCTGTGTTTGGTTGTTTTGTCTTCATATACACATATTCACCACATGTATGCCTGATACCCTAGAGGCCTGAAGATAGTATAAGATGCCCTGATTCTGAAGTTACAGACAGTTGTAAACCATTATGTGGGTTCTGGGAATTAAACCCAGGTCCTCTGGAAGAGGAGCTAGTGCTCTTAACTGCTGAGCCATCTCTCCAGCCCCAGAGAACGTATGTTTAACATAATATTGTAGACATGTGGTTTATCTTCTTTTGCTTGGGTCAGACACTAAGGCTTCTGATACAGATTTTCCTATTTCTGCCCACGTGAACTCCCTCTGATTGCTCACAGTTCAGATGGTATCTGCCTGCTACCTTCCCCGAAAGCTACCTACCCCACCATCTCCCTCTGTAAGAGGACTTTGAAACCCAGTAACTTCTCACCCTCAACTGCCTTCCCATCCCTTCCCACTTGCAGCACAGATGTGTCGTGCTGGAATCAATGATTGCTGCTGTAGATTTGGGTTTTGTGATTTGATCATTTCTTTTACATGTATTGGTTTACGCAGAAGCGTGCCTCCTCTTCTACTCATGCATTCGTTTATCTTACTACTATTTCCTGGTTTCTGGATAACTAATTGTTATCTTTGTTATTACTTATTTTGAGGTTCAGATTGCCCCCAACTTTGGCCAACAGGAGCCCCTTCAAACTGTCCGCCATCCTTCTGATGTGTGTTCATTGTTCTGTGAACCTGCATTCACTTTTTGTACAGTGGAGTTCTCCAGACTGGCCTATTCTTTCCCTGGGCAGATGTGAGGATCAGCCATTTCCTTACTAAGGCCCCATTCCATGCAACAGAGAAATGGTCTTCAGCAATCCCGACACAGGTGTGCTCATCATGGCAGTGGTCTTAGGCTGGAAGCAGAGAGGAGGATCACATTAACCACAATGCCTCTGAATCTAACCCACCATGATGTTAGTTCCTCTCATTTTGTGCAGAGGACAATCACATGTGGGTTGCAATTTGCCACAGACTAACTAGAGTAAAACATAAAAAGGGAAGACTGGAAGGCAACACGTGTTTTCTTCTCCCTCTGGCATGGAAGACTGAACCCAGGGCTGTGTGCTTACTGAGTGAGCTCTACCAAGGAGCAGATCCCCACCTGGTCCTCTCATCGCAATGAGTTGAGTTAGAACACTCTCCCTGAGATTCTGTCCATGCATTTTTGTCTCAAGTCCTCTCTGCTTTAGAGCCACATCCAATATCTTTCTCATCGAAAATTTCTACTTAACAAATGAAGTTCCTTCTGGGGATCTTTTGGACATTACTGATATTCTATCCTAAACTAGTCAATGACTACATGAACCTTCAGTCTTGAAAATTCTATAACAAGTGCATTGTTAATTATATCAGGCACAAGTACTACAGGAGGGATTTTCAAGATAAATAGGTGAGGTTTTCAACCAAATTGAAATATCTGAGCCTACCATGAAAGCCAAGTCAATGGCTGCATCTCACTAGATGATGGGAAGGAGGAACCAGGATCCACTGAGCCCAAAAGCACCTCTCAACAGTTCTCAACTCTCAATCTATTTTAATTGGGGATAGTAGAGTTTACCCAAGGAAGGATAAATTTCTCAATTTAATAGAATGTTTTCAAAGACCATAAACAAGATATATCTAACAAAAATTTTCAAGGTGGAAATACCAATTTCCTTAGAAGCCTATGCAATCATTTTTTTTTTTAAATTTCAGATACAAAATCAAGGTTCTACCCCAAGGGCTGAGGATCACGTGTTTGAGACACTAAGAGTGGCTCATCAGGAAATTCTAGAAGGCTGTTTGCAGGGTTGCCTAACAGAGGAGATTTGGAATTCCTGCTTTGCCTTGCTGAGCTGCCCTGTCAAGGATTTTGTGTTTCCTAAGGCAAACTCTGATCCAGAAATCTATGTTATTACTGTGGCCAAACTTTTTTTACGAGTCCCTGTCTTATTTTTATTTTACTCAAAGAAGTGGTCCATCTGTCTATTCACACAGTCATCTGTCAATAAATACTAGTATGCTCATGTTTTCCATCCTAACACAATGGATTAGAAAGACTGAGAGAGTCATATACTTATTCAACAATCTTCATTGAACATTTACTGCATGGTAGGATTAAAAATATGAGTCAGGTTTATGTTCTTATGAAGATGCTTGGTGCTTCACCTATAAATTACTTATCAGTTTTCATAAAACATTAGATGTGGAATCTTAAGGAAGCTATTTTCAATTTGGAGATTATAAAAAGAATTCTGAGGAAGTGGTTCTGGATCAAAACAACTCCAAGGTGCTCAATATGAAAAACAATTGAAGAAGACATAAAGACAATAACAGCCTTTTTAACATTCTCTTTATGAATCTGGTGCCACATAAATGGAAAAGTCCACTGAAGGGTTGCATAGGTTTAGATGCAGAGGAGTGAGAGCATTAAAGAAGTCTTGGATCAGTAGTGCTTCAGAGATGGTTTCACAACGCTGGAGAAGCACCAAAACTTCTACAGCAGGCAAGAAAGAGAAATACATTTTAGAAAATTACATCATCATGACAAGGTATGAACTCACAGGTATAATCAGAAAGCAAATGGATGGGTGTGTTTAAAACAATAAAACAAGAGTATCAGTGGGGAACAACACAAAATGAGAACAGAGAGTAGATTGCTGTTTCTTCTTAAGCTCTGCAATGAGAATTTAATTCTTAATAGAGCCATAATTTGATGGCTTAGATTGCTTTTTAATAGATGAGCTATTATCATAAATGACTTCCAGCTAAGATAATCCAATGTGTATCCCACTATGTTCAAAATGTCCACAAAGAGTCCAGTTTGATGTATTCCATTATTAGAAGTGACTCTGGTTTTATTTGGCCTGATTTGTTGGGGTTCAGTGTTAAATTTCTGTCCAGAACCATGGCCTTCCTTCCATAATTTTATTTTGTAAGTCCCCCCCTTGGGATCACACTTTTTTTCCTTTATTTTTTATTTCTTCAAGTTACATCTCAATCGCAGTCCCCTCCCTATTCCCCCCTCCAGTCCCACCCTCCCACCCTCAACCCCCATCCTCTTCCCTTTTTTTTAAGTTTAAGGTATATCTTATTTCCTCCTACACTTTCCACTTTCAGTCCAACAAATGGCTCTTTCTCTTATAATAATAAATACAATACAAAACAACAGAGGTAATTAGGCCACAGTTATGAGGGTTATATGGCTTAGCGTACATTCCCAATGTCCAGTACATATGTATTTGGCACCTGACTTTAACATTCTACTATCTAACCATCTCCATGAGTTTAAAGTTCTATATCTAACTCAACATTCACACTAACTTGCAACACAATTTTAAAAGTATCTTCTTAGATCTATAACACTCTCTTGACTCCTAAACAACTCAAAATTTAATTATGAGACTCTAGCTATCTGTTCTTCAACCACCTCAGAGACCTGAGAGGGATAAATATATCTGATTTTATAGGAATTACAGGGCCTGCAGCTTCTAAAACTAAGAAATGACATATCAGTGGCTGCCTGAACAGTTCCCATTTTCTCTCCATACATTACAGCATCGATCTTCAGTCGTTTGGCCCCATTTCTCTGACAGACATTGATTGTAGAGCAGGGGTTATGAAGGACTTGCCTACCCTGTCTTGGCAGAGCTAGACTGTCGACTTACCTGCTTCCAAGTTTTGTCCTTTTTGGACAGCATTCTGTCTACAGTTGGAGCAAGGGGTTTTTCCTACCAAGAGATAGGCTTGTGACTAATTCAATCATCTCCCACTGGAGATTCTTCGATGCTCATCTTCTACTTGGGGTAGAATAGGGGGTGCTGTCAGGAGTTGATATGTCTCTATATAAAAAAAAAATCTAAAGTTACGAAAACATCTTTGAATGCCATATTCTGCAGATCTCTTGAGGTTTTTGAAGAGGCCCTATCTATCTCTTCTATTAGGGTAAGCAGATGTTGCTTGTCTCTTAGCAGCTTTATTTCTGATTAGCTTAGAAAATAACTATAATAGGCTGTCATAGTACCTAACAAAATGACCGGCTTGTATAACTATTAGTTTGCATTTCTTAATTATCCTAAACAGTTTATGACAGTTAGTAGTAAAAGGCCGGGATCACACTTTTGTTTTGGGAAATGGTGGCCTGAATGCCCAGCATGAGCACTGCTGTGTTACTTTTATTTTTATCTCTGTTCTCAACCTGAATTACAGGCTACGGTGTACTTCTTCTTATTCATTCCTTTAATTTTTGTCCTCTTGTTGAACATGCACAGAGACATGTAAACATTTAAAAATATTGTGATAATGCAGTACAGCAGAGAAATTCCTGTTATGAATATCAAGAAGACAATATCAAGAGTCTGGAACATGCCCCTTACCCAATGCCCCCCCCCCCCAGAGTTAAATAAATAATAGTGAGTATGGAAGGAAGTGAGGAAGATAGGGAGTCAGTCCATCTTAACCAAACAACCTCTTCATGGAGCTGAGCCTTTATGACATGCAGTAAACTCACCCATATATATCAAAAGTGTCAGCACCTGCACAGAGTCCATTCCGGGTAACCAGCAGATAATCCACCACAGTTCTCTTGTATCACACAGTTTGAGGAAGAGGATTTGAAGATGTCTTCTGTGAAGCTGTAGCCTTCTCTGAAGACCCTGTTAGAGGGCCTACTTTGAGAGATAAATTTCTAATCACAACCACCTCATTTTATGAACCCTAAGTCATAAAAGCAAAAGCTCTAATAGGCATGGTCCATCCGGAAGGATTAATGTGACTTGGTTCTGGTTCTGCTTCTGCTTCTGGGTCAACAAAGGTACTATCAACTTTATCAACTAGTATTTACATCATCCATCTCTGAAGTCATGTGGTTACTTATACATAAAGTGGAATCCTACATGGACATATGCTCCTAATGCATATAAAGTCTTGTTTCCAGATCTATTGTTCATGGATAAATTACTTTGAATATTAAAGTGAATAGTTTATAGACACTGCTTGAAGCAGAATTATTACATGGGAAAATAGCATGCTAAGGCTCATGGTATACACATCAGCTTACACCACTCAAGCTTTTGGTGCAGACCTGCTGTATGATCTGGCTGTGGTGTGCTGTGACTGGGTGGAGATAAGGATTTAGTATAGTCTTTTCCAGGGCAGGCAACCTCTGATGCTATTTCAGGTAGATGAAGTCTCAAGTTCTGGGCTATGAAGACTTAAGTTGCCCTAGGTCTGTGGTCATGTGAAACTTCTTTCATCTTCTGAAGTCACTCTGGAATAACGCAGTAAAATCTTGAGCCATTTAGATGGGGCATAATTCAAGAATGAGACATGAGCCTTCCAGTGGGCGTTATCTGATTGCTCCTAATCTGTACCAAGGCAATATAGATCCTTCAGTTTTCTTTCCCCAATGTCATTACAGTGAAAAAACTCAGAGGCTTCAGAACTTGTCCAAAGAAAGCAGAACTTTCTCAACTGGAAAATTTCGGCAATGTATACATAGGGTGAACACACCTTCTCATAACGTTTCATCGATGCTAAAGCATCATCACATGCTTTGTCCTGGGTTCTTTGGCTCTTGCTGTGATTAACAGTCTGGCAAAAAACAAGTCAAGGGGTAGAGGACTTGTATTAGCTCGCAGTTCAAGGTACAGTCTATTGCGGGGAAGTCAAGGCAGGAGGAACTTGAGCAGCTCGTCACGTCACTTCCACAGTCAGAAAAAGAAAGCAACGAATGCTCGCATGCCCGTGTTCACCTCACTGCCCCCTCCCATACAGCCCAGCATCCACTGCTTAGGGGATGGTGTCACCCACAGTGAGCTTATCTTCCCACAGCAGCTAATGTTATGAACATAACCCCCCCCCCCACTTACATACTCAGAGGCCCATCGTCCTTGTGATTCTTGGTTGTGTCAAATTCACAGCTGGCCTTACTCTACCACTGAGACCGGCTCTAATCTAGAGAGCTGTATCCAATTAAGAAACAAATATTTAAAATGATATGAGAGAGAGCAGTAGGGGGAGGGGCTGAACTGAAAGTATCATGAAACATGTGACTGTATACTAACTAAAATTAGTTTTAAAAAGAAAAAAGAAAGAAGACAACAGATGAATAAAAAATCTTTTTCTCGGTAGTAATTTTGAAGCTGTCATCAAATCAGTATACTTCCTAACATGTCATCTGCTCCATGATGAATTATAGAACGGAAATCTTTACTAATGGAAGCTTAAGGACTCAAGAAAGTGCACTCTTTCCACAAATCCATGTTTAACACTGGATGGATGCCCTTTTAAATACCGATTTTGTTCTTCTGAGTCACACAAAACAAGGGCAACCAACATCCCACAGATCTGAGAGTCTTCTGCCTCCGGCCGAATGGCTTCTATCAGACCACTCTCTTGCTCTTTCAGAACACAATTATCATGTTTGAAAAAAATATATGTCCTTGGAAATCACTGATGAGTGGCCAGGATGACTAGAACATAATAGTGATTGGCATCGTTAAATATTGTTAAAAATTGTTAAATCATTGAGTGGATTTTTCTCCAACCTCTGAGTTCCTATATGAGAATTATGCAAGACATTCTGACCTTTCAGAGGTAGCAAGAGGAGTGTTATCAACCCCATGGTGATAGGAGTGAAAGCATTGGCTCGAGCTATATATCACCTAACTATGGCTTCTTTTCTCTCCGGTTTGCTCTATTTTGTTGTATCTTTGTTTCTGTGTTTCAAATGCCTTTGGTAAAGGAAAGGCCTGGGTGTGCTGACTGCCACCACCTGAGAGTGTAACAGAACATCTCTTACTATCTGCATTGTCGGTCTCCTATAGTTTTGAGTCCCTGTGAGCCATCTCAAACTTAGGTTCAGAACCTTGTAGCTTAGCCGTGACTTCCTACTCTGAATCTCTGCAAACTGAAGACTGTTAGAATAAACCTAATAAAATGATCTGGGATTCTGACTTCCAACTGTCTTAACTCTTTTTTTTTTTTTTTTTACTTTGGAGTCAATATAGAACTCAAAGGGGAGGAAATGAGTCACGAGCCATTATCTCTCAAAACTCAGTGTGCACACCAAATCAATAATAATTGGTGCTGTGTGGCAAGGAGAAATCCAGCCTAAATGGTCCTTATCCTCTCTGCCCTGCATCCCCTGTTTGTATGACACACCCTGAGAATCTGGGTTATCCTACAGAGTTCATTTCAGCCCTTTTTATTGAGTCCTTTTAATTTGCCATGTCCTGCCCTGGGTGATACTGGGATATAAAAATGTTCAAGTCAGGTAAATTAAAGCTGTGTGTGGACTATAATCTATCCTATCTGCTCTCAAAATCCCTTTGACTCTGCTATAAATGTCTTAGCTCTGGTCCCATTCCACGTCTCCCCATTTACTGTCTGTCTGTTACCCGGTTTATTTTAGGTATTTATTGAAATTAGCGTGAACTGTTACAGCATGTATTTTACTGTTAATGGTGAGTTGCTGGTCTGAATTGTAGACCCCATGAGGCTCATGGCACTGGCCTCTATTAGCACTTCTCCATTCTCCTTGTGGGACTTACAATGAGAAATGTTCCCCCATAGACTCAGGTATCTGAACACTTGGTGCCTAGGTGGAGGTTTAGGAGGCTCAACCTTGTTGGAGGAAATATGTCACTAAGGGGTGGAATTGAGAGCTTGTAGTCTCACCTTCCTTCCAGTTCTCTTTCTGCTTCTTTCTTGCCTTTGAGGATGTGACCTCTCAGCATCCTGCTTCTGCCACCATGCCCACTGCTTGCTGCCACACTTTCCCACCATGATAGACTCCCATTCCTCTGGAACAATAAGCCCAATAAACTCTTTTGTCTAGAAGTTGCCTTGGCCACAGGGTTCTATCACATCAAGAGATGGGTAAACAATATGCTCCATGACTCCAATATGTTAATCATACAATGAATGTGTTGAGAGGATGTATTCACAACAAGTTAATAGAGGAATTTACTTTTGAAAACTTGGGATAGCTCAGAAGAAAAAGTGCCACCAGCCTGGCTAGGCTTGGGTAGATATGGGATTGGGGAATGTATTGGTGCTGTGAAGACAGCTGTATACAAACCGCCTAGATGTTAGAAGACCCATTTTGACTCCAGGAACACTAGACTACATTTTCCTTTTAGTCTTGCTGACTTGTTTATACTTTAATATCCTGAATCCTACTAGCTCCTCCTTGGCATAAAGAGATATTTCCAAATGTGGGCAAATTCTCTCTGCCTTTGTACAGAAAAAAAGACACTATGCCAAAGGTTTATTTTTTCTCTTTTTGTCCAAGAAAGTTTCTGTCTGACATTGGAGCCAGAGCTTACCACAGCGGTGAGATTGTGGGTCAAGTTTTAGCAACAGTTCACTGAACAATAATTTTGTTCAATTGAATCTCGTTCTTCCTGGGGACGTTCCCTCTATGTTGTCAGGCCTGAAAACTCAGAGGAAGGTTTATCATCTTGTGTTCTCCAAATGGACTCTGCTGTCACCAGAAAAAGTCATTCATTAAATACTTAATCATCTATATCTGGCCCTAGCTTTGTCTCTACACAAAACAAAATAAATGGTCACTCCTCTTCTTTATAGCACCCATGAACACATTTGATCATGTTGTCTTCAACACTTTATCATCTATAATTCACTTTTATGTCTGACTTACCCTTGTGAAAATGTGTCTTGTGGGTGTGGGCTTGTCTTATTCTCCTTGATATCCAGAGTGTGTGGGATGCAAAATAGCCTCAAATATTTGCTGAACAAATGAGTTTTGTAAATAGTAACATGCATAAACATAAGACTATGTAAATCACCATAAATATTGTGCATACAAAGTATATTAGTATACATATTTGTACAGTTTCTCAAGATTAAATAAAAAATTCTTAATGTCCATCATAAAGATACCTATTAAAACTCTTGTTTGGGTTGACTTCATAAAACAAATCATGTACTAGGAGAATTATCATACAGTATAACAGCTGGAGAACTCAGCAGTTGGGGGATGGGGCAGACATGTGACCACAAATACAGACATTATACTTTGGTATCCATTGAAGTTTTGAATTTATTCTGTAAAAAAATTCATGCAAGTATGCAATGCATCCCAATCATATTGGGCCTCCCTCCAGCTCCTCTTAGGCTATATCACACATGTCTCCCTTATAGCTTCATGCCCTTGATTTTATTTCTTTATTTTAATAATCTACTGAGTCCAATTATTGCTTCCCATACACACATATGTATGGGGTCATCCTCTGGGTCATCAGCAACCAGCCAATAGCTGCTCACAAAGAAAAGTGACTCTCCTCCTCCCAGCAGCTTCCACCTGCTGGGACTTCCATGGCTGGGAATGAGATCTCTGGAGCCTTTCCTCTCGCACCCTAGAATTTTTAACTGGCTTGATCATGTTTTTGTTATCTGATATTAAATATGATTCCATTAAGGACTAGAGGGCCATCTTAATTTGATTTCATATATTGTCCTGATAACTTAAAAGTTTCATACAAACAATATTGCTTTTGTTGGTTGTGGTGGTGGTGGTGGTGTGTGTGTGTGTGTTTTTTTTTTTTAATAAATACTTTATTTTTTTTTCTTCAAGTTACATCTCAGTAACAAACCCCTCCCTATTCCCCCTTCCTAACCCGCCCTTCCACCCTCTTCTCTCCAGAGGTTTCCCCTTTCAGTCCAACAGCTGGTTCCTTCTCTTATAACAGTAAGTATTATACAGAGCAATAGATATAAATATGCCACATTTATGAGATTAAATTGGCCCAGTATACCTTCCCAATGTTCAGTTTATACCTATTTGGCCCCTGACTTTAACATTCTACTATCTACCCAACTCCATGAGTTTAAAGGTCTATATGTGACTCAACATTCATACT
>CAJQZJ010032083.1:7479287-7497533 GCA_907164525.1 Lophiomys imhausi
TTGCACAGTGCCCAGTAACTCTGTGTTTTTTATGGCTCTTTTTTCCCTGCGTTCAGAATGCGTCAGTGTAGGTCGCCGCCATCTTCGCTCCCCGTGTGTGTGTTTTAATAGTCATTTAATGCTAAAATATTTTTCTTAAAAGCTATTAAGTATTTACTGCTTGGTGGGTGCTTTTCTGATAGTTGGTGGAACGGGCTGGATAAGAGTTCTTATCATGACATGGCTCAGCCAAGTCTGAGACATTTATTAAGCAACCGTGTGGCTGGCGACCAAATAAGTAATGCTGTAACTAGCAGACACTGGGCACAAGGGATTGGACTTGAATTTTTCTTCTGCATTGAGTCACTAGAAATATAAACTTTACTGATGACCTCCAAAACGTGTATGGAACTTATTGAATTGTTGTTCGACTAATCTAGTCAGTTATTAAGGGACAGACTTTTCAGGAGGCCTCTGCTGTTGGGACCTGTCTGAGGCTGTAGCTGAACGATGACTGCCCAGAGGCACGGATATTCCTCAAGGGATGTGGACCAGAGCTTCTCCAAGAGGCTGTTCAAAGCACCAGAGAGGACACCCACACCTCAAGCCTTTCTTCTCTACTGCGTGGACCAGCGCTGTGCTGAGGTCAGCAGCAGCGTTGGGTTCCTCTGAGTGCTAGAAACAAGGGTGTCACCGAGACTAGAAGGAAGGTATGCCTAAGGCACCGAAAAAGCATTAGGGTAGATGAAATCAGGAAACTTCCGTTCCGAATCGCATGACGCCCTCAAGGAACCCAGGGCGGGAGGAGAGTCAGCTTGGAATCATGGAGGTGACGAAGCTGAGATGGAGCCACCAAAGAAAGCTTCCTTTTCTCAGTCACTCTCTTACTCTCTGTCATTTCGTCTTCGTCATCATTTCCTCGCCTGCTTCCCTGTCAGGTTGAGCGCATGAATGGCTCAATCTCTCCTTTCCTCCATCCCTCTACTTTCCTCAGAGCACGTGGCTGACTGAAGCTCTGCTACAGCCATAGGGATTCGAACACATGGACCTGAAGAAGAGATAAGGGTAATTTGTAAGACATCTTATAAAACAAAAACAAAACAAAAAACATCAGAACCTCACTATTACTTGTCCATTCTCCCACAAGCTTGATAGCCACAAGCAAAAAACACCAGCCCACCCCACGGGTGAAGATAGGCAAGAACGGAAGTCTGGGTAGGCCACAAACAAGACACAGCCTTGCAACTTGATGATTCTTGGGCTACTTGGAGGAATTCAGCCCAGTATTTCAAAAACTAATTTTTTTTCCTCTATGAAGTACTCAACCCATCCTAGAGGGTAGAACTACTTTGTCTTTTCCCCCTCCCTCCCATCGATCTCGCCAATATTGTTCCCACCCTTCACTGTAGCCAAATGCCTTGAGAAAATTCTTGTCCCAGATCCCACTGACCGGTTGCAAGACTTCTTCAGGTTAGAGTCAAATGTCTGTCCCTTATGACCCGAATTATTGAGAGGATCAATTAAGGATTTTCGTGAAGTGGATCTCCCAAAGAGCTCAGGAGAAGGCAGGCAGGGAAGCTGAGCATTCAGGGAGAGGCTTAGAATGGCTGCCTGGTGAGGAGAATTCCCGCGGCCTGAATGGACTCTCTGTGAGACAACAAGTCCGATGTTCCACAAGGGCATTAAAGTCAGAGAACCCATCATCCCGTGAAGTCAAATTTCCTCCAGGGCCAATAGGGTCAGAAACTGTTTAGAGAACATCCAAGTGCTTGGTCGATAAGTCATGTTTAAGGGCTTTCTGGAGTTCAGCCCTAATATTGGCTTGGAGTCCAAGGAAAGGTCATAAGTTTCCTTGTTTCATCTTTCACATTTGCTTTGTTTTTTTTTTGGGGGGGGGTTGTTTGTTTGTTTGGTTGGTTGGTTTTTGTTGTTCTTTTCTTTTTTAATATTTATTTATTACTTCAGGTTACATCTCCATCACAGTGTCCTCTTTCCACCCCTCCCAGTCCCGCCCTCCCACCCTCTACCCCCTAACCCTTCCATCAAACTCCTCTGGAGTGGAGTGTCCCTACATAGCAGGCCCCCACCCCAGTTCAGCGGTCATATGAGGGTCAAGAGCCTCCTCATACACTGGGGACCTACAAGGCAGCACTACTAGGGCAAAGTGTCTCATTAATAGGAAACAAAGTCTATGTTCATGTTCCCTTTGGTGCATTGGTTGTAGTATAGTTATCCTGTACTATATGGCTAAAATCTGATTATAAGTGAATAGATGCCATGTGCATCCTTCTGAGTCTGGGTTGGCTCACTCAGGATGAGCTTCTCTAGTTCCATCCATTGGGCTGCAAATTGCATGATTTCGTTGTTGCTTTGTATCCAAAGGTCAAGGACTTAACCAACAGTGATGTTTAAATTCTTATCACTGTTTCTAAGAATGAGGAGAGCCTAGGAAATGCTTGTCTCATTTTTCTTATCTACAGAAATTCAAAATTGGAATACTATAAATGAAGTGTGTTGTGAAGAATCCCAATGAGGTTGGCAGAAAACCTAGAATTGTTGATAAAGAAATCCATTATACTCCTCTCATACCTACTGTGACCAGCAGGGGACACAATTACATGAGCTTTCATTGTGTTATTGAATCAGTTCCTACTCTCTCCCTCCACCAGACACCTTTCCCTATATCTTCTTTATTGAAGATGGTTTCTTTGGTTCACTGATAATTGGATTTCTAGCCTTCTTTGCTGGTCTATAAACTTGGCAGTTACTGCGTTTATGGCCATGTCAGTCTAACACAATATTTCAGCCATGAGAACTACAGGAGGCCCCTGATATGTTGAGGGAAGGCAAACCCTATGGAAAACCTGCACACTTGATTTGAGAATGGAGCAAATTAGCATTTTCCCAGCATGTCCATTAGAGGTGCAGGATGATGTGTATAGAAAAGCATATTACATATCTGAGGGATATTCTTTTATGGATCTCTGGGATAGCAAATTCATGGATCGCTAAAGACAGCGAGTTCAGGTTAAATTCTGCATCTGAATATGCATACTGCTTATTAATACATTACTGAATATGTACAACTTCTTTCCTGTTATCTAATGCCTGGAAAATTTTTAAACAGTTTCTCTTTCTTCCATCCTTTCAAATCATGAGTATATTGGCCAATATTCATAGAAGCAAGTGAGGACAATGAGTTTTGGAAATTGAAACAGATTAATGTCCAGTTCCAAATCTCATAGATGAATGTCATGGGGTTATGGACAAGAGGTGTCAGGTCTCAGAATGATGATTTTTTTTTTCTCTACAATATGGTGTCGACAGCAGGCCCAGCCTCAGTGGTCTGCCATGAGGATTAACTAAGATTAGTACCGTTTAGGGTTGAACAATTTGTGGCACTATTATAGACCACAGCTGCAGCTTGGGTGGCCAATCAGTGGTGCTTGGTAGCCCTTTAGGAGAGCAGTCACTGCTCGCTGAACTAAAACCAGGTCACAGACACCTGAAGAAGCAAGGGCCACTCAATGGCTCAATGCATTTAACTGGCGTGACTTAGAAAGACCTGGCCAGCTTGACTTTAAAGTTGAAATGGACACACTGCATTCAGGCTGGGTTAAAGACTCAGTACTTTATCTCCTAGGGTATTCAATACTCATGTTTTAATAGGGAATTGGGTATTCCTAATGGATCTGATGGAGGTTCAAAATTTATAGATATATGTGTAGAATATAAATATGCTGTTATCTTTAGTGGGCATGTCCATGTGTCTTCATATATATTTTAATCTCTATTGAATTCTGGCATCATAAAGAAAAAAAATCATTCCTGAAGAAATCCAAATTATGCACCTGTAATACAGGTTTTCTTCTTTGCATCTTACAAATTGAATTAAATTTTCATTAAATGCACATTTATCAGCCTCCTGTGTACCAGATACTGTGATGGGCATTGGGAAGTAAAAGTTAAATATCATCATAAGAATATTGGCGTACATTAACAGCATGCAGTCACTATGATAAATATAATACAGATGTTTCAAAACAGAGCTTAAGGTAATGGGTAGAGATTTGCAGAGGAGGGTGAAGGTGAGCATGAGTGCCAAGGATGAAGTTAAAGAGGGAAAAATTAATTGGAGGAAAAGGGGTGAGGGCTCTGCCTGGGGAAAAACTGGCATGTAGCAAAGTCTCATGGAATCAGACCTTCAGTAGTTGGTGCTGATGACATAAGACAGTAAACTCCATAGACAATCCAGTCATGAATGTGAAGTTGGCAATGCCTTACTAATCCCAGATACACGTATAAGCAAGCGGGACACAGTCGTCAGCAAGAAAAACAGGCCTGGGAAAGTCCTGGGAGATGTGGAAACGTTTCACAGAGATAAAAGCCCTCGGTGAGCACTGAAACAAGGGTGCGCTCGAAGTTTACAACTGGAGACCCTAGATATGAGCACAAATGTGTGCCATTACTCAGCTTCCCATCCAGTATCAGCATCTCTTGTCACTTTACCCACAGTGAACTCTGTCTGTCTCTCTGTCTGTCTGTCTGTCTGTCTGTCTCTCTGTCTCTCTATCCAGGTTCAGCAGTTCCACATGGAAGATGGTATGGTCCATGTGAGCACCAACAATGTGTCTGGATTGAAGTTTATATGAATGGAGGGTGGTAGTAGGTAAGTAGAATGCACCTGAGAATTAGAGGGAGTTTGCAACCAGACCTGGTGTCAAAGGCCTGCAAAACCAGCCTGGACAATTCAGTGACAGCCTGATCAAAATAAATACTAAAAATAGGGCTGAAGATGTAGCTCACTGCTAGAATACTTAGTATGGATGAGTTCTTAAGTGCAGCTCCCATAAGAGTGCTGTTGAGATTAAAGATGGTGATGATCATGATGAGGAGGAGGAGGAGGGGAGGATTAGAGAAATTCCTCGGTGGTTTGAAGTTCTACTCATGTTTTAAAATGGCAGCTTATTATACTTTACAGGTAGTAGGAAACGTGTCTCAAGGGGACCACACTCACATGGAACAATTTCCCCAATTTGAAATCATGAGAAGTGTATTTATAGAGCAAAATGGAGTGAAACTAGAAATGATTAGTATATATACATACCTGCATATATAGAGAGAATTTATATATTATCATATGTATATGGTAATATTTATCAGAAAATCTTCCTTCTAAATAATCCATGGAGGACCCACTAGACAAATCACACTGCCACAAAAAAGAGAAGGTTAGAGAAAAAAAATGGTACAATGAATTCTGCACAAAATTGTAAAAAAAAAAATTATAGCTAATAAGTTATTTAACAGCATTTAGATTATTGTTGCTTGTTCGGTAGCCTTTAATCCTTATCCTGCCATTAGAAATGAGCACACAGAGACCACATGAATTTTATCAAGCCTAGGCCTGAGTTGAGGAATCTTAGCCCATCTATGCTAGCTCATAATTCTATTACACAAATATGATCCCATATATACATACGTCCCCTTGGACTGCCATTTTCCATGCCATGCCGATGTTCCTGGCCATGCGGAATGAGGTTCTTTTTCCTAACCCATGGCGTGTGTCTCCTTCCTGCTGCTCCTGGCTGGAATGAATTAATCCTCTGTCTAAAGTGCAGGCTTCCTGCTCTAATCCCAGGAAGTACCACCTTTCTCTGTCTTTGCCCAATCTCAGGCCTCGGCATTTTATTTAACCAATCAGATTCAATGTAAGTAACAGACAGCAAGCAGGACCAATTTAATTAACATTTAGAATGCTTAACACTACTCCAACACAGAATTGTCAACTCAGATGCTGTGTTGAAACCCTGCTATCTCAGAGAGGCAGAGAAAGCACCCAGACAATTTTCCTATTCCACCAATGTCCCTGATGGATAAAGCCTTTCAACTCAGTTCACATACCAGAAGGAGAAAGCTTGGTAGTTCACCCAGCTGACTTTCTTATTAAGCTGAAAACCTTAGAGGAAGAAGCCCAGAAGAACCTAGAGGAAGAGGCTTTGATGAAAGAAATACCCAAAGGAAGTAAAACTTTTGAAGGAGAAAATCTCCCAACTCCTTCTCCAAGCTGTCTTAAATACTCCTCAGCTCAATGTCCCTCCTTTCTGTTTAATTCCTGTCAGCTGGTGTCTTGCTCTGCCTCTTGACCTATGGTTAACTTTATTTAATCCCATGTACAGAAAGCTCTTGAATTAAAGGTGTGTGCTAGGGCATATCCACACCACAAGTACTTATTTACAGTACACAGAAAGCTCTAGGATTAAAAGCTGAGCCATCCCACAATTAGAAACAGGATTTTACAGTTTACAATCTTGGGGTTTACAATGTGATCAAATATTTTGCAACTCATTTGAGTCCTAGCTAAATTTACTCTATCAAACATAAAGACAAATTAACAGAAATTCCCCATGATGTCTTCTAGAATAAAAAGGAAATAGAATCATCTCCAGTACATTTGCTGAAGCTTCAATTACACTAATAACAAAAACAATCAAAGTCAGAACAAGAATGAAGACTGTGGATGTATATCCTTTATAAATACAAATTCAAACTTCCCTAAAAATATTTGCAGATAAAATTCAGCAATATGTAAACATAATCACAAGCCATGACCAAGTAAGTCTGATTTCAAGGCTGGGAAGCTATCTCAGTATTCAAACATCAATCAATGTAATCCATTCTACTGACAAACTCAAGAAGATGAACACAGAGATCAAACTAATTGAAGTGAAAATTGCTTTTGGCAAAATTTTTAAATCTGTTAATTTTTTAAACTCACAAAATAGAAATAATAGATATTTCCTCCACTGGATAAAAATTATCTTCAAAAACTTTCAAGAACATAATATTAGCAGTTAAAGAATGAGTTCTTTGTCCTCTCAGACTGAAAACAAGACAGTAGTGTCTTCTGAAGCCATACATATTCATCCCGAGAGAGACAAGAAAAGGCAATGAATGTGTGTGTGTGTGTGTGTGTATGTGTGTGTGTGAGAGAGAGAGAGAGAGAGAGATTGATTGTAAATGAATTAAATTACAATGTATTAGGAAGGAAAAGAAAGGAAGGATGGAAGAAAGAAAACGAAGAAGATGGATAGAGAAAGGGAAGGAAAGGTAAAATAATCCTAGAACATATAAGCTTAATAAAGCCATAGGATATAAGATAATCACAGTCTTAACTGTTGTTACCTTCTGCTAGTGATAATCATGTATGTGGACAGTCGAAGTGCAATGTCATTTTAAAAATGAAATGCTTATGTATAAATATAACAAAATGTGTACTTGGGTGCTGAATATGTGAAGATTAAAATGAAGAGACACTGTGTACATATGTTGGAAGAACCAACACACAAATGACCCTGCTGCCCTCCAATAAGATGCACTGGTACTGTGTCTTTCTTTCTTACTCAAATGCAGAAATGTTTTTGAGATAGAGGCAATTCTATTCTAAATTGTATGTGAGGAACCAAAGGAGTTGGAATGCTAACGTGATCCTAAACAGAATAAGTCCTAGTGAGTTACATAGCTAGAGAAGTTGGCTGTATGTACTGAAAGACAGACAGAACCAGAGTCCAGCTGTAGGTGCACATGCTATGCCCAAGTCATTTGGGCAGGGGGTGGGGGAGAAGCACAGAATCATATCAGTGGAAGAAAGATACTTTTGTCAATAAATAACCCACAGGTAACTAAGAATCAAGAGGTAATAAATGAGTAAAAACAATAATGAAAAAGATTAATATGTTATTAATCATTATAAGTTCATTTTATAAGTGAACTTAAGTCAAAGTCAAATATCTTATACTAAATTATCTTAAAACACATTTTAAATTTGATTTTGTTTTTAATTTGTGTATGCACACATCCGAGCCTCTCAAGGAGTGTGCTGGGATCTGAACATGGGTCCTCTGCAAGAGCAGTATATGCTCTTCATCAATGAACTGTCTTAAAATCTTGAAATATGGCAAAAATGGAAAAAAGTAAAGAAAATATAGAGATAAGAATAAAGTTCATAGGTTTGACTTCAAGTACAACAATACATAAAAGGAAAATAAATAAATTGGGCATCAACAAAGCAGTTTTCTTCTAATCTCTATTAAGAGGAAGAAGAGAGATATTCTATATTGGCATAAAATATTTGCAACCCATTTGTCTAACAAAGAAAACCAATAAACTATAAAAGCTCACAACTTAATATTTTAAGGTGACATTTATAGAAATTCCTTGAGAAGTCCACACCTGCAAACAGTGTGTTTTGATCACATGCCCATCACTCCTCCCTCCCCTCAGATCCACCTACCATCTCTCACTCATCTTTCCAGCTTTGTGCATTTCATTTCTCAATGTTGTAAATAACCTACTTCATCCAGTTTGTGTGCACATATACTTCTAGGTACAGAGCCATCCACTGGGCGGAGCCATCCGATGGGCGGAGCCATCCGCTGGCTGGAGCCATCCACTGGAGCATAGTCAACCTATCAGTGGTCACACTTCAAAAATCTGACTCTTTTCCCCAGGAGCTAACAATGGTCAGCAGCTCCTTACCTAGGGGGTCATGACAATATCTTTATAACATTTTTTTTAAGAAAAATGTTAAAATTTTTTTTAACCTAAAATACAAAAAGACACTTCAGCAAAGGTAAATACTTGGTAAATAAACATAAAGATATTAGATATCATAGAAATATACTTTCAACCCCTCCATTATGGTGATATCTTTATATATATATATATATATATATGTTTTATATATATATATATACATACATACATACATACACACACACACTCATACACAAGATTAAAATAAAATGTATGACAAAATTAAATGGAGCAACACAGAAAAACTTGGGAAATGGCAGTGGGTGCTTCCTCAGTAACTAGCACAAAGCTACCTGTACAGCAACAGATATTTCACTGAGCATTTATCAGAGATGAGTCATTCCTATTTGCATAAAACCCTGTGCAAAAATGTTCACAGTAGTTTTACTCACAATACCCCCTCCCAGTGGAAACAACCCAGACATCCGTCAACAGGTATTTATGGCACATCCATAGTGCACCATTCACAGATGAAAAGGAATGAGTCATTGGTTGCACAGCACCTGGTTCCAGCTCCAGAAAAGCAAGCTTTGAGAAGAAGTCCATCCTACTTTGTCGCGTCCCCCCTTGTCCAGCAAGGAATGACGCAACTCACAAAAGCTCTTCTCCTGCAGTTTATTCAGGTCCCTTGAAAACAGTCTTCCGAATAATGGGGCAGACCCAACCCACAGGCTAAATACTAATTAGACAGCCAGTCAAGTAAAGCCACGTAGTGCTATCTTAGAGGCCCACGTATGCGGAAGCAAGCCAGATCAGCGGTCTTAGCCAAATATGGACTTGTTTACCACCGAGAGCGCTCACCGTCGGGCTGGTGGAAGGCGGAGACCAGCGCCATCTTTAAGGCGCGGCACGTCGCAGCTCTCTACACTACTTGACTGCATCCCACAGGACTCCCCATAGATAAAGGTCTAGAAATGGGAAAATTGCAGAGATATGTAGTTGATTAGCTATTTCCAGGAGTCCTGGGGCGATGGGATTTCTTGTAGGCAAATAAGTGGGTGCGTCTACAAAAGATTAATGGGAGAGTCCTTGTGTCTGTAGTATAGGTATGATACTCACTATATTTCTGCAAGGTGTGCAGCCATAGTGTGCAGTGTAGTAAGGAGGGTATTTTACACTATTTTCTATAATTATATGAAAATCTTTAATTAAAAATTCAATTAATGGTTATACTAGCTTGTATCTTAACACATTATTTATGCAATTGAGCTCACTGGCATAGTATCATTATTGACTATGTACAGTTAAGTACTTCCAGGTCCTGGTGGTGTGTGTATAAAGATCTGTTTGCTACATAATTATTTGTCTGCAGAATTAAATGCACTCAGTAATGAAGGCTGGGGAGATGCTTGTCCTCAGTTTAAACCCAGTCACCAGTTTGACAGGCAGGCAGACAGCTGTAGACCTGAATCTCAAGATGGATAAGCATGTTGAAACCCCTATATCCATGAGGGGGAAGTGGCCTTTCCTTTCTGATACATTTCTACAGTATGTATTATGATGGTTTCAGTGAAAATGTTCCACACAGGTTCACATGTGTGAATACTTGCTCCTCTGGGAGCAGTGATATTTAGAGCAGTCACTAGAGGAGGGCATTGAGAGTTTATAGTCTAGCTTTATTTCCAGTTTGTTGTCTCTGCTCCATGTTCATTGTTGAATGTGTGATCTCTCAGATTTCCACCCCAACCATCTGCTGCAATTCCCCACTTGACTTATGGACTCTCCCTCTCTCATTGTATGTCCCCCAAAAACTACTATATAAATTGCCTTGGTCATGGTATTTTATCACAGTATCAAAAATAACTAATACATATATATATATATATATACATACATACATATACACGTATGTGCACACATGCGCACACACACAAATGCACAAAGAGTAGAAAGAAAGAGATAATGGATAATAGATATCCAGTTGAAAAGTTGATTGATAAGAGAGGATAGATAGATGACAAATATATATATGTACATAGATTACATACATATTTATATTACATATAAATGGAACTATAATTGCTTTTATCATACATTTAATTTGACTTAATTGCTTTAATAAACATTAAATTGCTTTAATATACATTAGTGCTTATAATTCCCAATTGAGTTATTCATGATGTATTGATATTGGGTGATTTGTTGAAACAGTCTTATAGCAGCACTGTAATTTTTATGAGTAGAGTTCCCTACAGAGTCACAATCAGAATGCTTTGTCTCCAAAAGATGGAACAAGTCTGAATTTGCTTTATATTGCTGTGATAAGTCACCATAACCAAAACCAACTTGAGGAGGAAGGGTTTATTTGGCTTATAAACAATAGTTCATCAAGAAAGGAAGTCAGGGTATGAACTCTAGGCAGGAACCTGGAAGCAGGAACTGAAGCGGAGACCATGGTTTACTGGCCTATGTTCCAGGCTCACAGTCAGTGGCCTTACAACTCTCAGGGCCACCTGCCCAGCCAGGGATGGTGCTGCCCAAAATGGCTGGGTCTTCTCACATCAGTCATCAACCATAAAATGTTCCACAGACTTGTCCCACCACTGCCCCATCTGATGGGGACATTTCCTCAGTTTAGATTCCTCTTTCTAGAATTCTTTAGTTTGTGTCAATTTTAGAGAAAAAAAAAAAAAAACTAGTCAGCACGACACTATTTGTAGAGTTTTTGGAGCCTTTGTCTGGCTGCAGGAAGTAAGCCACTCAGGGCCAGTTCTTGGGAACTTATATTGGCTTCTAGTCCTTGCTGCCTCACTGCTGGGTTCCCAGCTGTTTTGCTCTGAATGTTGTTCCTCAGGATGAGGGCTGGGCCCTCTGAAGCTGTGAGCTGTACTAACCTTTCTTTTGCTTTAAGTTACTTTTCAGATACTTTCTTTGGTCACAGTGACACAAAATAGGAACAGAGAAATATGTGAGACCACAGAGGCTGTTTCCTAATGAATTAAGTACTCTGTCCCCTTCATTCCTGACATGAAAAATAAGAACTCGATTTACCTCAGGAGGCTGATGAGAAAAAGAATGACTTTGTATCTGAAAAACACACAGAATGCTCTGCTCCTGACTGCATCATTTGAATAAGTTAGCATTTTGGCCTGGGCTTGCTTGCCTCTTCTTGTTCTAACTTATGGGAGAAAATAGACAGTGGAAGCATATTAAAATAAGTTCTCCATTCTAAATAACTACATCAAAGCACAGCTGTACATACCCAGCTGCTAATGATAGTGGAGAGTTCCAATCCAATACTCTACATAGCCCTGGCTGTCTGAGAACTTGTTCTGTAGACCATGCTAACCTCAGACTCACAGACCATCCACCTGCCTCTGTCTCCCAAGTGCTGAGATTAAAGGAATGGGACACCAGTGCCCAAGGATTTTCAATACCTTTATAAAGAAAAAAATGAAGTTAAAATAATACCTCCTTTGTAAAATATGATAGAAATGCTTCAGTATGTCAAAATGCCCTTCACTCAGACTCTTAGCAATTGTGGATACTGTCTCTACTCCTGGTCCAGCATTTTAAGATGAAACTCCACAGGGAGAATTTTTGCTGTAATTATTTTGAGGAGTCAAGAATATCAAAAGTTGGATTTGGCCAAGCCTCTGGGCATTGTTTATTTGTTAGAACCCCAATCTTGCATCATTTTAAATCAATGAATTTCCTGGAATATATCAATAATAATACAGATGGTGATTTATTTAACCTGAGAACCAAAATGCAAATATTTAAGAATAACAATAACATATGATAATTACACAAAGCTATGGTAACAACGTTTCTACCTATAGCACAACTGATAGCCAGAAAATTTGGATCCCCAGACTTTCAAGTAGAATAAGGCTATTGCTTAGAGAAAAGCCCAATTCATGCTGAAAATAACAGGGCCAGAAATCCTACCTTCCTAATGTTCTAAGAACTATTAAATCTGAATAAGTGACCTGAGAAGATATTCTTAGTTCTATTTGCCCTGTACATGCGGAGACCAAAGGAGGGTGTGGGATGCCCTGGTACTGGAGTTAAAGAGTTTGTGAGCCACCATGTGGAGTTGGGGAACTGAACCTGGGTCCTCTGCAATAGCAGCCAGTGCTCTTAACCCTTGAATCATCACTCCAGCCCCTAAAAACTTTTTATGAAATTACATTTATTGGTGTTTACTTGTGTCTCTGCCTCTGTGTCTCTAACTCTCTGTATCTCTATCTCTCATTTCTGTCTCTGTCTCCTGCTCTGTGTTAGTGTGTATGTATACCTGTGCAACAATATAACTAAAGAAGGAGTTATGAATTTGAGAAGAAGTGAGGGGGGCATGGGGGTAGAGTTGGTGGAAGAAGAGGTGGGGTGGAAATTATGTAAATATAATACTCATGTATGAAATTATTTAACAGATAAAAAGTTAAAAGTCAAAAAAATTAGAGATGTGTCCAGAGAGAGTACAGGCACAGAAACCTTTGAATTCACTAGGAGAAATATAGTCTCCTTGTCCAGCCTCATCCATAGGACCCTCATTATTTTGAATTCCTAGAATGGGTTGGGTCACCACTGGCCTTCATTTCGTGTAGGAGTTTGTTTGTTTGTTTTGCTGCAAAGGGATTGTGAGATTCTTTCAAGTACTTTGCTCCAGTAGCATTGGGCACTTCTCGCTCTGCCATCTGCCATGCGGGAGCGTCTCTTTTCATTTTGCTGGAGCTGCTGAGGACTGTCTGAACTCTGCCCTGTAGGAAGTTAGATAAATTAAATTAGATTTAGAAAATATATAGGGGTTTCTGATAGAGTCTCTTAATTCGGGCATGAAGATCAACTTGGGTGTGAGCGATTAGCTTATCAGCTTGTGGAAAAACATGGTTGAAGTCAAGAAAAACAGGGAAGACTTAACGGACTGAAAAACAAGGTTGAAGTCAGGAAAACAGGAAAGACTTAATGGACTTAAGAAACAAAGTATCTGGCCTGGCATCGCTTTCAGCTGCTAAGTGGGTGGAGCCCAAATTAAGCTGAAACAGAGTTCCTTCTATTTAAGGACAGTGCATAAAGCCCCATAAAAAAGAGGCCCCATGATGCGAGAGAGCTCCAAGAGTCCTGCTGAAAAAAGTGCTGGCCATCATTTGATGGCCAGATCTCCCTGAGGCAGAAAGAAGCTGGTGAGCAAAGAAAGCCTGAGCAAGACAGCAAAAGGCCAAGGACTAAACCTGTGGCTCAGCTTTTGCCTAGAGGGGTTTGATCTGTCCGAACAGTGGCCTAAACGAAACTATGGCTGGCTTCAAGGACTCTGAGGCAGAGCAGCAGAGTTGCTGATGCGAATGGGCTGGGGTCTCCCAGAGAGAAGAAAGCCTTAAGCCTTATTTAAGGTAAGACTGTGATAGCCAGTTTACCCTGACAAATCTACATCAGAGATCCAGAAAAAGGACTGCTAAGTGCCTTAAAGAATCTACAACATAGACTGTTCCTGACGACTGAGGACCTGCCCCAGAAACTGTATCCTTCTAAAAGGTTAGGAAAATAGTTATCAATAGGTTTAGTGATTAGGTTAAATGGATTATAGGAATTTGTAGGGTTAATAGTTAAGAAATTGTTAATATTTGTTTTAAGCGAATATAGTTAGTAAATAAATAAATAATAATTAAAAAGTTTGGTAACACTGCCCCCATTTCCCTTCCCACCTTGAAAAGTTTCTCCCCTTCTTTTCTCAGATCTCTTCTTTCTATGCACTGGTTTTCATTCTTTGCTTCTCTCCCTTGCCTCGAGAGCTCACCTCACCCTCACTTGCCAGAGCAATGCCATGCTTGAGGGACAGAGTCATCGGGTCTTCTGCTTTGGGGCACATGCTTGCCTCATGCCTGGCTGAGTGTGGACATCTCCATCCCAGTCAACCTGTCTGCCCTAAGCATCTTGTCCATCTGCTGGGCAGGAGCTGCTGTGGGATGAGATAGTGCATTTGATGGTTTTTCAGAGATTCAGCCTTGCCTTTGAAATGATACTTTAAAAGCTCTTACGTGTCTGGCTCCACTTTCCTTTGCCTGAAAAGAGAATAAAAGGAAAGAAAAGGTGTGTTGGGATATCAAAGAGCCGTACTTCTTTCTTCTGCTGTCTGTCCTTTCCACCTGTGAGGGCATTGTCCACTGGAGACAGGTGTATCCCTCTGCTTTGGATGTCTAGGAAGAGGAGCAGGGGACATGGTCTTATCTGAGACCTGGGTTGTCAGCCCAAACTAGCTGGGTGATACCAGAAAGTTCCAAAGCTACTGTGTTCCACCAAGGCAGTTAATTTGCCCTAGCTAACTAATCTCTTCCGAAGATTTTGCCATTTCAACTGTCCACATGTGCCAAGCCCAATCAGGACAGTTGATGTCTTAGTTCAGATAACTATGTCTGCGATGAAATATCATGACCAAAAAAAAAAAAAAAAAACTTGGACTGGAAAAGGTTTATTTGGTTTACACTTCCACATCACTGTTCATCTCCAATGAAGCCAGGGCAGGAACCTGGAGGCAGGAGCTGATGCAGAGGCCATGGAGAGAGGGGTGCTGCTTACTGACTTGTTCCTTATGGCTTGATCAGCCTGCTTTCTTATAGAACTCAGGACCACCAGCCCAGGGATGGGACCACCAATAATGGGCTGGGTCATCCTTCATTGATTACTAATTAAGAGACTGCCTTACAGGCTTGCCTACAGCCTGATCTTATGGAGGCATGTTCTCAACTGAAGTTCCCTCCCCTTAGATGACGCTAGCCTGTGTCAAATTGATATAAAACTGTCTAGCACAGTTGGTCATGGTACAGGATCACTCAGACACACTCCAAAGACATACTATGTACAAGGTGTGTCCCTCAAAGTGACCCTTGGCTAGGCAGCTAGCCTTGCCTCTTCAACCATCACAATTTGTCTTCTCTGTGTTTACATAAGCTTGAAAGTTGCCCTTCCCTTAAATATCTCACACTGGAGCCTGACTTGTTTGTTCCAAAAGTCTGACCCTCCATTAATTCTATTTCATTCTCTGACATGACCTCGAACTTCCATAGACCCAAAGTGAAAATGCTGTTTGGAATGACAGTGGGAACAGAGTGTGGGTAAATTCTGGGGAGGGCAATGACTCACAAAGGACAGAAATAATAATTCCAGGTAGGGATGTGGGGCTGGGCCTGGCTGTAGCTCACAGTGGACCTGCAGGTTCACACAAATGCTGCTCAGACATTGAAAGCAGGCGTTGCTTTTTTTCTTCAGTCTGAGCATCAAGCTAATGTCAGATCCCTCCCAGGTGCTGAAACAGTGTGCGGCTTTAGGATTTCAGAGGCAATTACTGCTGCATGCATTGTATGCCTGGCGCACCTGCCAGGTAGAGTGTTCTGGGGGCTCGAAAAGAATTGAAGGATAATTTCTCCATCCCAAGGTCCTTTAGAAAGTCTGTTAAGGCCATCAGAAGCCAGGTGTGGAGCTGAATAGATTCAAACCTCGGCTAACAGCACACAAGGTCTGACCTCTGCTCTAGGCAGAGACCTTCCAGCCCAGCGAAGAGACACTTCCTTGTGGAAGCATCATCCCCCCCCAAAACAGGACTCACAGATGCCCTGAGGAAAGGGAGAGATCAAGGTTTACATCCTGGCTTGGAGAAGGAAGAAGAGAGAAATGTATATTGTGAGGAGAGGGGGAGATGAACTAAAGAGAGAAGACAGGAGAGAGAAAGAGAAGGAGAGAGGGAAGGAGGGAGGGAGTTATTTAATTATTTTTCAATTTTCAATCTGATCTCAAATTATCAATATTATATCTATGCAAAATTCCCAGGCATTTCACTGGGTAATGAATAATAAATCTGGATAAAGTCGAGGAAATCATAGCAACAAATCCAATGTCCCTGTCCCAATAGGGTCAAGTACCCATTGAGTCATAAATTAACAAAATTATTATCAACTTTAAGTCACAGGTGTAATGATGCCAGGAAGGGTGTCAGGCAGGATACCCAGCACTGTCAATTCTCTCAGAAGTACAGTAACCCAGTGTTACTTCCCCAGCTTGCTTCTCTTGTATTCATTCCTCTGACAGTCTCTAATGGAGCTGCTGCAACAGGCTAAGTCTTTCTTTTTCTTTTTCTTTCTTTTTTCTTTTCTTTTTTTTTTACAGATTTTTTTATGTTTATTTATTATTTCAGGTTACATCTCCATCACAGTGCCCTCTTTCCACCCCTCCCAGTTCCACCCTCCCACCCTCTACCCCCTATCCCTTCCATCCCACTCCTCTGTGGTGGAGTGTCCCTACATATCAGTCCCCCACCCCAGTTCAGCAGTCATATGAGGGCCAAGAACCTCCTCATACACTGGGAGCCTACAAGGCAGCACCACTAGGGCAAAGTGTCTCACTCACAGGAAAGAAAGTCTGTGTTCATGTTCCCTTTGGTTCACTGGTTGTAGTATAGTTATACTGTACTATATGGCTAAAATCCAACTATAAGTGAATAGATACCATGTGCATCCTTTTGAGCCTGGGTTAGCTCACTCGGGATGAGCTTCTCTAGTTCCATCCATTGGGCTGCAAATTGCATGATTTTGTTGTTTCTGATGGCTGAGTAGCATTCCATTGGGTAGATGTACCACAGTTGGTTTGTTTTGTTTTTTTTTTTTATAACACACTAAGTCTTGAAAAGAAGAGTGACATAGACACTAACCAAATGAAGTCTCGTATTCCTACCACGAAGTTTTGAAAACTGAGCTGGGGAGCCTATCATTTAGTTGAGATCCCTGTGTGGAGGAAGGAGAAGAGTCCTGGTAAGGATCCTGAAGAAGAGGAGGAGGCATCTGTGTTCTTATCTCTAGGCACAGCCTGTGCTTGACAGGCACCCCAGAACAACAGAAGGCTCTACAGGGATGCACCAGAGGTCCTATGCACTGTCCAGAAGTCAACCTCACACCTGTAGGGCAAGCCACAAATTGTCAGTTCCCAGCCTTACCAGTGACAGAACCCATCATTGGTATTACCAGTCCTGCTGGAAACATTGCAGACAATGTGACCAGTCTCCTATCTGACTGCTGATGTCTCCAGCGTGGGATTGGATGCTGCTGACAATTCTTGGAAAATCAGTTCCAAACACCTTTTGAAAGACAGCATTCTGAAAAGCGGCCTCCTCCTGGAACCAGCACAAAAGCTGGAGACCTTGAGGCTCCACCCACGTGGATGAAATAAAATGCTTTAAGTGACTCTACAGCTTCTACAAAGTACAATTTGCATAAAGTGATGATCTATGGGAAGGAAACTGAAAGTGGCTTTAATTTTTAAAAACTCCCCCCCACCTTAGTTTTAATAGCATCAGAGGCTTCTAAGAAGTGACCTCTTTTAATAAAGCCCATTTGTAAATTTATGGAGACAGACTCCTACACGAATGCTCAGGAGTGACTGCGAGCAAGTGGGGGGATCTGTTCTCCACTGTGCATGATCCCAAATTCATTCTGGGGTTTTTCTTTTTTTATGGCTAGAAGAATTCCAGTACACTTTTCCTGAAGATATAAGCAATGATTACAAGTTGTCTGTAAAACTGTTTTACCTTGATGAAAATGAATGCAGGGAAACTGAGATACCAATACACAGCAGACACACACACACACACACACACACACACACACACACACACAAAACCATCAATATGGCATCGAAAGGTCAAGGGTGATACAGGTGTGTAACCACTGAGACACTAAGCCAAAG